>QODF01000005.1:1917398-2095733 GCA_024372805.1 Oostethus manadensis
AAACCTCTGCCCCCGTGACCCTGACCCGGATAAGCAGAGGAATATGGAATGGCTATCGGATCATTGTCCTGCTGCTGGTCATTGTTCCAGCTTGAGGTCACCAACAGATGGCCGGACATTTTCCTTCTGGATTTTTGGTGGATAGCAGAATTCATGTTTCCATTTACCACAGCAAGTCTTCCAGGTCCTGAAGCAGCAAAAAAGCCCCAAACCAGCACACTACCACCACCATGTTTTGCTGTGCTATGATGTTCTTTGTGTGAAATGTGGCGTTACTTTTACACCAGATGTAATGGTACCCACACCTTCCAAAAAGTTCGTCTTGTGTCTCATCAGACCACAAGAGTATTTTCCCAAAGGTCATGGGGATCATCAAGATGTTGTCTGGCAAAACTGAGACAATCCTAATGTGCTTTTTGTTCAGCAGTGATTTTGGTCTTGGAAGTCCGCCATGCAGGTTGTGAGGGTGTGGGCTGAGATCTTTTGTAATTTTTGTTGGTACTTTTGGTTCCATGTTTTGGCGATTTGGGGATAATGGTGCCCATTGTGGTTTTCTGGCTTTAGAAATGGCTTTATAAGTTTTTCCACACCGACAGAGCTAAATTAATCCCAGTTAAGATATGTTTTAATAAGGGGGCATTCCCTTTTTCACACACACAATAATACAAAGTTTCATTGCCTTCATTGACCCCGCTAAGACGTTCCATCCCATTACCACGTCCTTCTTTGCCAGTCATCTCTATTGAGCGCCATCCTGGGTGAGCTGCCCCATGAGAGCGGGATGATGATGGTCAGAGGTCAAGTGAGCTATGCATCCCAGCAGCCGTGGGTATTCCCAGGAACCATCCGCGGTAACATCCTGTTTGGGAGAGCGCTGGATCGGCAGAAATATGAACAGGTTTTGCGGGCCTGCGCTCTGAAGAAGGTGAGTTGCTTGTTAGAGAAAAGACAAAGTTCTTGTCCGCACACCAGTGGGGAAACACAAATGATGACGAGTTATGATGAAGTGGAACTGGTGATTACTGGTGCTTGTAAAGTACGCTCAGCCAAATAGAACAAAGGTAAATAGAAGTTCCCCTAATATGAGGCCAGTAAACAAACACTTCTCAGGATATGTTGTTGACTTTATTAGGTGTATTTTTCATCAAAATAGTAGTCGAGTCATACCGGAAGTTTGTTTTCTTTCCAAAAGCAAGCCCTGTATCAAATAAAGCTACACTGTATTCATAGTTTTTTTCAATACACATGAAATGCAACCCAAACATCTCACCTGCCTCCCTATACACTCCAACCCCTTTACCACACCACGGTAAACAAAGGAATGTAATGTAAAGTTGAGCCTAGAGGAACCGGGTGAGGAGGAGAAGCCGTCTGCACTACAAAACCCCCACAATAATTTCATGCAAGTAGTAAAGATAATGAAATGTAAAAAGAGTGATGGAATTACTGCACAAGTAAAGTAATACAGTCAAGTAAATGCCAATAAAAAGGTGTCCGGCCACTCTTTTACCCATTGTTTGAATGGCCGACCACAGTGACACGCCCCTGGTGGTGGCCAATGCTGTGGTCATTGCAGTGGTTAACCACTGGCCACAAAATAAACTCACCCTTGCTGGAAACTTCTCTATTGCATCTCAAATGTTTCTTCCTTCTTCTCTCCCCCAGAGCTAAATAGATGGATTATGTCAGTGACCCTATAAAATATTGTCTGGTCTTGTTCTCGTGGACCAAATTTCATATGCCATGTCATCTTGTGCACTGAGTGTCTCCCTTACCCTTAGTACCCGGATTATGTACACACACACAGGCAAAATTATGGCCACATTTTGAAATGGAACTGAAAAACACGCTAACGCAGATTTTACTGTAACTTGTTCGCCATTGGTGGGTTGCAATTGACTTCGCTGAAGGCAACCAATCCCAGCGTGGTCTGGGTGCAACTCCTCTCATGTGGGCTGGGACTTGAAGAAAAAGACAAAGTGACAGTTTTTCTTCTTGTGTTTGGAGTGCAGGACCTGGATCTGTTTCCGGATGGAGACCTGACCCTCATCGGGGAAAAGGGGGGCACCCTCAGTGGGGGCCAGAAGGCCCGCATCAACTTGGCCAGGTGAGAGGAAAATAATAATGAATTACACTTGTTATGCGCTTTATCAATGCGGTTACATTGAGGTCATCATTCATTCACACCACACTTGGTGATGGTAAGCCACTATGTAGCCACAGCTGCCCTGGTGCAGACTGAAGGAAAGTGAGGCTTCCAGTGTGCGCAATCAAACCCTCTGACCACCAGCGACACTCACACACCACTTTCATACTAGCAATGTGAGTGAAGTGCCTTGCCTAAGGGCAAAAGGAAAGCTTTATTTCCTCCCACTGTGGCACCTGGTGTTCCTCTAAAGTCTCCCTTACCAAGTACTGACCAGGAACTGCCCTGCTTAGCTTCTGAGATCTGACGGGATCAGGCTTTGAGAGGCAGGTTTGGCCACAAACATGATGATGCCAAGATGCAGTCTTTTCTTGAAGTAAATTAATAAATATATGTATATTTTACTTCTTTGTATATTTTTTTACAAAATATCAAAGTGGCCCTTGCATCCTTTCATTCAAATTGTCAAATGATTGATGATGTTTTGAGGAATCTTATAGGTGGACCTCACCCATGGGAAAAACTGCCAGAAAACATTCAGTCACCCAAACCAAAACAAATTAGGTTAGGTTCTCTTCCAAGTGTGCTTGAGCTGTTTTAAAATTTGTGACACAAAATAAAATCCTCCAAACCTTTAGCTGCCATATCTAACGTGTCATTGCTATTCATTCTCTTACTCTTCTAGGTTAATGCAAGTTGGTGAAGAATTCTGTGGCAGTAAGTCGGAGGTCCTGCAGGAGTCTATTAGACGCCAGAGTGTAAACTACTTTAAAAACTACCACAGGTGAGATTTGTTGGATAATGTTAAAAAACTAGGGGTGTCAGGAGACGTTCAGCTCACAAAACCAGACGATGCATGAGATTGGGTGGACGAGACCGAGACAATATGACTGCACAAACACACTTTTTACTGTAAATGAATCATGATACAAAGCTGCATTTTGAAATGTGTATTGTCCCTCAAATTAAATATGTATCATTACATTGATATTACATTGATGTTATAAGGCCAGCTAGCTAGACTACAGTGACATCAGCATTTTTCTCTCCTCTGATTGTTGGATGTCTGAAAGCTTATTTCCTAACACTCAAAAGTTACCAGTGTGCCTGAATGCATCGTCACGTGAACTGTGCAGCACTTATACATTGACCCTGTTCCTGTATTTTATTTAATTTTTATGTTTTTGTTATGTTATAGATATATAAATATATATTCTGACTTGCCTCAGATGATGTTGTAATTTAGATTTTGGCATTGTTTAAAGACAATGTGTTTGAAATTATTAACAGGGTTTGTTGCTTTAGTAGTAATAGTATTAATCCAAAAATATGTCATGCCACTTATTGGTATATTACGTTTTTATGAATACTTGACTATCTGTACAGTCGGAGGTGGATTAGGTTGCTTAGGTCCACCCTAAAGGCACAGGTACCAAATGCACCACCCGCCTCTACTTGGCAGACATTTTGCGTGCCACATCTTAGAGTTGATTATGTCGACACTTAATGAGCTGGAAAGCCATTTATGTCTTGATATCATAACGCGCTGCCAACCACTTGAATATGTACACTTCGACTAAGCCAGTGCCACATCATCAGATGATTGTGTTGGTCACTCTTGTGATTACCTGTCAAGAGTAATCAATAATAGTTTATCAGAGTAATGATAATAAACTGTGTCATTATGACAGAAAATAGAGAATGCATGGAGGTACACAGGCATGCTACGGGGTGCATGCTTGGATTAAAGATGTGACAAATGCTGCAAAGGTTGGATGAAAGGATAACCATTTGTTGTATTTACAGCAACTGTGTAGACACATTAGCTATATGCTTGCACATGCATAAACAATTCCAGGACTACTGGTTGTTTCCTTGGAGACTTATACAGTGGGACTCAACTTACCAGGTGTTTTTACTGCTGTCATGTCCTGTTGTCTTTAAAACCCATGCAGTATCGTGTGGCGTCAAAATGATAGGTGACTGAAACACATACAGTGGTCTGAAAAAGTGTTGTGGGTCTTTTGTGACCTCTTGGGCGAGTTGTCACTTCGCTCTAAGGGGACATTTGGTTGTCCATATTCACCATTGTCCATGTTTTTGCCATTTGTGAATAATGTCTCTTACTGTGATTTGCTGGGATCCCAAAGCTTTAGAAATGGCTTTATAACCTTTTACAGACTGATAGAGCTCAGTCCATTTCAGTTAAGTTGTGGTTTAACAAGGGGGGACAATCACATTTGCACACAGTGCTATGTAGGTTTGGATGAACTTAATAATTCATGATTTTATTTAAAAACTTGATTTTGTGTTCAATTGGGTTGTTAATACAATACTGTGCTGCTCTCAACACAGAGGAAACTCCAGGGTGCCTTAAGCAGTTCAAAACATTATTCCACGCTGTGCTTGACCTTTTACGTTCATTGTTCCTGCTTCCACATTTGAACTTTAACTTCAGACAACTCATGTTGACTTTTTTACTTGAAGCTTTCTCCTGCTTTCATTCTCTTTAGTGAGGTCTTCCAGCTACTTTTAACGTGGCTTGAGACAATTGTTGAATTAAATATTATTCAAGTCCTTGCTCCAGTCATTGCATTATCTTTTGTAATTGGGATTTTTTGTGTGTGTCCTTAATTTCCCAGGGCACGACTGGAGGAGCTGCGGATGTTTCTGGAAAATGACACTTGGGAACTTTGCCCTGTCAAATCGAACTTTAACATCTCACAACTTCACGTAAGTTAAAATTGCATCACTCCTCTGTATGGCACATGCTCATCTTTACACATACATTTTGTTATGGAAGTATTCATTGCTGTTCCATATGCTCTCAGTTAAAATCTTAAAGAGCCACTACACTAATCCCTCATTTATTGTGGTTAATTGGTTTCATACCCGACCCTGAAACGTGAATTTCCACAAAATAGGATTCTGTATTTATAAATGAAATATTTTTGTAGTCAAACTTGTAAATAGAGTTTTTAACATTACTAGGTCCCTCTAGAACTAACACCCCTAAGGTCACCTTTACACTCATATTAGCCAATATAGTAGCCATAATAAGCAAAACTAAGACATTTAAGAGATATGAGACTCAGAGCTGTACAGTGTGAGAATTTCACTCGCATACACGCCCAGGAATAGATTATGCGAGTAGAAGAAATAAAAATGGAGCACATGTGAGCACATATTTCAACCCTTTGATCCGCATTTTGTTCCTAAAAGAAGCCCATACAAAGTGAATCAAAATTTTCCCGCATTTGTATATAAATTGACAACTTAAAATTTTTTTTTTAAAGCATCGGCTGGCCCTAAAACAAACAACACAAAGCATTTAGCACTACTGTTGCCGACAGTGCAGGCAAAGTTCAAATTAGAACAGGCAAATAAAATATGTAGACATCCATCCATCCATCCATTTTTTTATACCGCTTATCCTCATTAGGGTCACGGGTGTAGCATTATCTTAAATATGCATATATTTTTTAATAATAATAGGCCACATTCAACCACAAAACTGCATGATTTATTAATTAATATATTTTTGGAAAATCCTGATAGCGTAGTCGCTAAATTTGAATCGCGAAGTGACGAGGGAGGACTGTACCATAACTTTACTTTAAAAGTAAGAAAGGCTCCTATTTAAGACTTTAGTGTCCAAATATGTGTTTACTGATTGCGTTGGCGTCTCCAAGGACATCTCCGGCATTGAATTATGATTGAAAGCACACGCTCTGTAAGAGTGAACAATATAAGCACAGTATATTGCACATTTACCGAAGTGCATATGCATACTCCTTTTCTCACTGCTTCTTTATTATTATTTATTATTATTATACATGCTTCTTTACTTTATTGCTTCTATTATGTTTTTATTTAGGCCCACTTAGCAGCACATAGTAAATAAAGATGTAAATCAGGTAAAAAGTAGTCCTTCTGCTATACACTGCCATATTCCAGAGAAATAATGAGTCAATAATTTATTTTATTGTCTGGCTATCTGATCTTTCATTAACCAGGAGTTTAAGTTCATGGACCAGTGCCGCTCTCCTTCGGTCTCCCCAAGCCGACAGGGCACATCGATCTTTGAGGAGCTGTCACTGTTCCAGCAATACCTGCAAGAGGGAAACCCTTTTGAGATGCACATTGAACACAAAGAGGAGGAAACAGAGGATGTGCTGGCTTCCAATGGGGTGAGTGCCAAAGGTTGTAAAATAGTTCCCACACTGAGATTTCATGACGAAACATTGAGCAGACTACATGGGAGCTTGTACAAAATGACGTGGGTAAATTTGTCTTTTACATATATGACAACCCAGTGATCAATTGTTGACCTAGTTGGCCGATAGATTCTCCCAACAGTTAGTTACATTGATGCCAAATCAGATAATGACTTGGTTTGACGTAATCGTCAGTGAGATAAATAATTCATAAGTATGAATAATTAATGAGGTTACCTGTCGAGATATACCATTGGGTTAATAAAAAGAGTTGATGGGTGCATAATCACTGTTGTTTTTAAGAAGTGTGAATCGGCCACTGAGCTGTCATCAATGGGCCCATTCAAACTTTTAATGGAATGCATTTTTAAGGCAGTTCCTGCACAGTGCCCAGGTTTGACTGATTGATGGATTATTTTGCAACAAGGGCGAGCTCATTGCGATGGTTAAAAACTGCTATATAGCCACGGCATTGGCCACCACCAGGGGCCGCTTCACCATGGCTAGCCATTCAAACAGTGGTTAAAAGAGTGGCCAGACACGTTTTTACTGGCATTTACGTGACTGTATTACTTTACTTGTGCAGTAATCTCATTACTCTTTTATTTTCTATCCTCTAACCATTTCATTATCCTTACTATTTGCATGAAATCATTGTGGGTTTTTTGTAGTACAGACGACTTCTCCTTCTTCACCTGGATCCTGTATGCTCAACTTTACATACATCCATTACGTTCATTTGTTTATCTGTGTGTGTGGTGACGGGGTGTGGAGTGTATGGGGAGGCATTGGAGCATTGCTTTTAAGTCTGTTAAGATGTTTGGGTTGCATTTCATGTGTATTAAAAAAATATATATATATCAATACCCCCCTGATGGTGGCCAATGCTGTGGCCATCGCAGTGGTCTGTGTGGCCAGTGGCGTGGTGTAACGGTTAAAAATGATTGAAAATGAGGAATAAAGACAAGAATAAAATATCGTGATGATAGAAAATAAAAGAGCAATATAATTACTGCACAAGTAAAGTAATACAATCAAGTAAATGCCAGTAAAAAGGTTTACGGCCACTCTTAACTAGTGTTTGAATGGCTGGCCACGGCAAAGCGCCCCCTGGTGGTGGCCAATGCCGTAGTTATTGCAGTGGTTAACCATTGGCCACAAAAAGAGCTCGCCATCTTTCTTTTTTTGAGCCACAAAATAAAGAAGATTGAACCTTTAAAGCAGGTTATTGTTGCTTTGGTGGCCAAGACCAAACACCAGTTGCATCACTTAAGTCTGGTTCTTTGATGGCATATGTGGAAAGGGACCAAGCATTTGACTCTTACAAGCGACAGCTACAGCAAAGCACCAGGCTGATATATTGTGTAGTAAATGGTTGCTCTGATTTTTTGTACACACATCACACTAATAGAGGTACACTAATAGAAGTCCTGTTGTCTCCACTCGAAAACCATTCAGTTGTTCTGCCAAGGCGTATTTGTGAATGATCCTCTACTTCTCTTTCTATTATACTTGTTATTTTTTTATATGTCCTCTCCAGCAATCTTGGCTTATCTAATGTGTCACGCTTTCCAAGCCCTAGCTTTCCTTGTGCTTAAGCCTGTAATACTCAAGCTGTTGTTGAATCCTTTCTGGTAAGCTTTAACCAATTTCCAGTTTCATTTCATGCCTAGTCAACACAGATAGAACCTGATATTACATTGCAATTCTTCAACAATAATTGTTTCCCACAAGGATACAATAAATAATAGTTCATCTCTGCTGTAGAGATTTTTGTCTGTGCAGAACACAGATTACAGGATAATTGTCAGGGCTGTATAAATAATACATAAATAATGCATTATCAGTACAGTTCTATACAGTACAGTACAGTACACAACTCTTCTGACGTGAACACATTAACAGAAGCGCAATTCCAACACCATATATGTACTCAAAATCACAAACATGGCTCTAATTTTCCACCACACTCACACCAGGTCCATTCACCGACACTCCAAACTCTAAACGTCACAACAACATTTTTATGTGTGGTCTTAATAAACAGAAACTAGAAAAAACATTACGTGGATATTACCCAACCCCTCATTGCTCATTATAACACAAAGTGTGATTCAAATGCTCTGCTACACTTAACCTGTGTTATGCAAATGGATTTTCAGACGTGTGCTATATTTAGCTTGAATTAAGCTGTTAGTAAGTACAAATGTATATAACTAACGTAATAGTGTCCTGTTCTATATCTTTCCTAATGAAATGCAGTAAAAACGGGCATATATATCACATGTAGTTGCAAATGCTGATGTTATTAATTTGCAAACTGTGATTAATGTCATCCAAAAAGTGTAATCTTTTGAAAGCCATAATGCAAATATATAATTCCTGTGCAATGTTCATTTCTCTTTCTGTTAATAAAATACCATATAAATTGGCATATATATGGCATATTGCAAATGGTGATTAATCATGATTAAGTGATAAACTGTGATCAATTTGATTAAAAAATTTAATAATTTGACTGCCCTATTGCAAATATGTATAATCGTGTCCTTTAATTTATCTTCCTGTTCATAAAGTACAATAAAAGTTGGTATATTTCAGATATCCTTGCAAATGGTAATTAATCATGATTCATTGATTTGAAACTGTGATTAATCTGAGCCCAGATGCATTTTTTTGGTTTTTTAGTTTCAGGTGCATTCAATTAGCACTGCAGCTATGGAATATTTTAATAATTGAGTACTCTACCGAAAATGTTTCGATTAATCGAGTAAGCTGCAAAAACATATCTTTGCTTGGTTAAGGAGCAATAATGAATACACAAGAGAAAATAAAACATTTCACTTAATAATGAACGTCTAAATGGTTTACTTTGTTTAGATAATTAAACGTTTTCTTTCTTTCAGATTATGCATATTAACAAAGTTGTTTTCTTGGGTCTGATGATGGTGCTTTTTTAGATCAATGTATTCATCCCAAACTGTTTACTATTGCTATTTACTGCAAAAGGAGATAAATAGTAATTACTTTACTGAAACATTACAAAGACTAAATTACGTATTAAATGATGTTGATGGCTGTGCATTTATAAACCCTAAATTTAGACAGACTTACTAGGAATAAGACACATTTTTTTTGTAAGGTATTGAGTTTTTGCAGTGTTCAAAGTCAAATGAAGACACTGTAGTGAACACATTATTCTCAACTGAGTGAGACCTGCACGTCCTTGTTCCAATGAGCATCCACTGATTGAGCTAAAATGTTTTTATTTTACATCTGTAGCTGGGACAGGCTCCAGCGTACCCCCGCCACCCTAATGAGGATAAGCGGCATGGTAAATGGATGGATGGATCTTCTTAACTCGCAGTGCTGTTTTTGCAAATGAAATAAGGGCTGTGTGAAGTCACGTTGGCATCATTATAAACTGCCGCACATTTGACAATAGTCAGAATAAATAGAAAGCTAGCCATCCACACAGCTACATTTGTTAGTAAGGTACATTAACCTTCATCTCACTGATTTGCACTACATTACGATCTTCAGCTCCATTCGGGAGGAGATGACGGAATATAAAAGAAGCACAGTTGTGGTATGTACTTTAGGTGCCGTGTTACAACGGATACACGCCACGGTGTTCAACTTGCTTTTTAACCGCATTTTCTGTCTGTTTTTACGTTTTGTTTTCCTTCTCTGTTGTTGCCATGTCGCATTCTCCCGCACATTCTAACCTGTGCGGGCAAGGAAGCGCTTCCTTCTTCGTGCTCTGCATGGTGATGTAAGCGCGTTGGTGACGCAAGCGATTTATTCATTCATTATTTTTTGCAATCGAGTTACTTAAATTATTCTATTATTTGCACCCCTACACTGAGTAGACCGCAATTTATGGAATATTTAATCCTATCCTGTGTCCTTTTATTTTTATGTTAATGACCCTAAGAAATACATCATAAAACACAATAAAAATGGGCATATTTCAGACATAGTTGAAAATTGTGACTAATCCTGATTAATTAGTTTGAAAACTGTGATTAATCAGATTGAAAATTTAAATCATTTCACAGACCTTGTTTGTAAGTGATCACAACATGGGCCAAAAAGCCTACCATCATCTTACTGTTAAACATTTTTTGAAGGGGTCAGTAAAACTGTCATTAAACACTTTGTACCCGGAGTAACACTATTAGCGCTTTTATTCACTTGCAGTCCATTTTTGTTCACCACTCATCTTTTTTGAGTCGCAATCGTTTTTTTGTTTTTAAAGTACGAGTCGGACGAGCTGGAGAAGAGCGCTTATCAGGATTACGACAGCGACAGCGACGTCCCCGAGGAGCTCAAACAAGACTACGTTGACGAGCAGACAGGCGATGTCCCCCTCAAGAGGTCAGTCACACTGTTTCTTGACACTCAGCTCTGGTGACCAGTAGTGGAGTTTGATGATAAATCCAGGTCTCTATCATTTCTGCTCCCAGCTACTTGACATTTAATGATAGGGCCAAAAAAGAAAGAAAATCAAGTTCTCAATACTTTGTTATTTTAGGAAAGGACATGAAGTCATCCACTCGTTTTCTCTACTTTTTCCATGCATAATTTTAGCTCACCTCCTCTTAACCCTGCTTAGTAGGCAGAAAGCTTACAATGAATTCATGAAAAATTATCTTTCTTCCTACGTTGGTGACTAACGGACGATTAGTCACTCAAAATGACTCCCATCCCGTATCTATTTTTTTGACATAGGAATTGGGAGGCAATTTGAGTCGATTTTGATACGGCTCTTTCATTGCGTCTCTTTCATTGCGTCATATTACTTTGTGCAGCTAATATTTGGGGTCAGTTAGTGCAGCTGGTTTTCTTTTGATGTAATGTTGAAATACAAAGTGTTCACAGCGGACAAACATGGAATACTGCTATTTATTCAGGAGCTCGTCAGTGCAGAAGCATTATGTTCAATAAAAATGTCCTGTCATGTTACGCAAAATACTTATTAACTTCAACATTACATTTGTGCTCAGACTTGAATGTCATTATGTCATGCCCAAGCGCGTCACCATCTTTCAAGCCCTTACAATTTGTGTGCTGTGCATTAACCTGACATTAGCCTAAAGTCACTAAAATGCAAATGTACCGTTCTTTTAAGCAGGAATCACTAATGGTTAATTATCGACCGGGTCGCATGGTCACATTCAGTAATTGAATGCCCCATGTAATGATTGCTAGTTAATGTAGCTCAATGATGGGTGTCAGGGGTTTGCTTCCTCATGCTTGCCAGTTCAGAGACCTCACCATAGGGGTCCTTCTGTGTCTTCCACATTGTGTAATGGGTTGCGATGGATTCATTATAACAATTTTACCTCCATTGAGGGTGTTGTAAAATTGAAATTTTAGGATGCATTTGTCTTCCGTGTCTTCTTTCTGCATTAGTGTGTCTAGGGAAACTATAAGAAGCAAGAAGAAGTCAGATTACAACTTGAATAAGACCAACGCCCCGATTCTTACCAACACCACCCTCAACGTCATCCGGCTTGTCGGTGAGCGCCTTTTTTGTGTTTCAGTGTTGGGCATGCTCCTGTGAATAGTCTGGACTGTGGACAGACATTTTGGTAGTCCTCACCTCTCTCACTCCAGATATTCTCCCTAATTAAAGCCTTTCCCACATCAACACACTGCGCTCTCTGCTTGTGTGACTGAGCTTCAGCAATAATGGTTAGCCTTTGCTCTGAGCTCTGACCTTGCACTTCTAAAGAGGTACTTAGATGTCCGTGTGATGCCTCTAAGTATGCAAATGCAACATGATCCAACTTAGGTCCCTCCCTAAATGCAATGGCTGCACTTTAATTTACTGCAATTTTACACTGCTGCAAGTTATATTAAATAGAAAGAACATAGAGACTGACATGCATGGACTGTGTGTTTTATACTGATATACAATATTTGGACAGAAGTATTGGGACAGGTGACTATTCATCCACAGCCGTCCCTTGTTTGTTGCGGTTAATTGCTTCCTAGACACGACCGCGTGAAGTAGGAAAAAGAAATTAAGAAATAGGTAACATTAAGAAATGATATATTTTCATAGTTATAGCATAGAAAAGCTGTTTTTGGCCTTCTTAGTATGGTGTTAACCATTATTAGAGCGCTGTAGACATTAAATAACACCTCTATAGTCATCTTTACACTTATATTACCCAATATAGTAGACATAATAATAGTAAATAAGCCATCTTATCCATAAATGAGATAAGATCGACTCACCCATTATTATTGCCAGTATTATTATTGCCATTATTACTTCCTGGTGGCGATTGTCTCATCAATGTAACAATAACACCTAGAGACCCGTGTACAATACTACTCTACTACGGCTGTTTATGGTTAAGTAAAGAGTCACAATGGACTTCATTGCGCTATTAAACAGCAGAGAACACATGCTATGAACATTCACACAGGAGCTGCTGTCGGCCACTCTACACTGCTAACCTGCTGCTAGAACTGGGCTGAGAGTCAGCTGACTTCACACATGTCATTTCCCAGACACCGCTTCATAAATGCGCACGCAACGAGTCACAGATACTTTATTACTCTCCATATCATGTTTTTTGAATACCTTATGTTTTTTTTTTCTTCATTTAGCCTTTTTTGAGCTTGAAAATGCTTACATTAGGCTTACTTTTTTTTTTATTTTTTTTTACTAATAATAGACTATAATCAACCACAAAAAGCAATAATTTATTAGTTTAAAAAAATTTGATGCAGTGAGGGTGCACTGTTCAATCCACAATGTAGTGAGGAACAACTGTACAGTCAAACCTTGTTTTTGTTTGTTCCGATTTTTAAATGATTGGATTTTCGTTGAAAATATTTGCCAAAATCATTCTTAAGTTTTCACACTGTGCCTCAGTTTTTGTACAATATTGCACTTAACATACTAGTTGGTTTGAAACACACTCGAGTGCAAAAACAAAGCTCCCCACGCATCGCTGGCTCACTGTCTGCATTTTTGTTTTAAAGTGTGACTGCCAAATAAGCCCGCATGGGCTAAATAAGTAATTTGATAATTAAGTTGTAGAAGTTTTCAATTCAGTCTCATGCCAGAATGTATGGGATGTTTGCAACAATATGTTCTATCCATTTGTCATTTATAATTATTTTGCGTTATTAATGCATGTAAAGATATAATTATTCTCTTAAAATGTATTTACACTTAATAATTTGGGGTGTCTGGAACAGATAAATCTCCTATGGGAGATAATGGGAGTTTTCATCAGACCTTTTGGAAGTAATTCATGATGACGACCGAGGCACTACTGAAAAATATACCATTGGTCTTCCACTCTTGTGGGAATATTTTCCACTGTACAATATTGTGACTGCTGATTTGTTGAAATGTCACACCTTGATGGACCTTGCCATATGTAGTGGGTACAGTCATGCTAGAAATTGTAAGTATCGTTGAAAATGTCTTGACCTGATAGATCAGGATTGAGGTGGAATTAAGTCCTCGATTGATCCATACATTAAGTCTCAATATTGTAGTCCCTGTAAGGTATTTCATGAATGTAAGAGTTACTAATGTTGTTCTGGTGGCTTGTTCTTCTAGGAAAGTACATGCAGATGATGAGTATCCTGAAGCCGATCGCCTTCGATGTCATCCACTGTGTGTCGCAGCTCTTTGACTACTACCTCTATGCAGTTTACACCTTCTTTGGACGAAATGACATGGTACAGTATTATAGAGACTTGTATAAAATTGCTGTCTTTCAGCAGGCACTCACTGGCTGAGTGCACACACTCAAAAGGTTGTGTGAACTAAATACTCTGGACCACTGGCAGAACGCATGAAGGTTTTGACAGATCAGTACAGTAGGGTTGATATACTGTAATAGTTGAAGCATAGCTTGTTTGTTGGAGAGGGAGAATCCCATCTTGGTGATTTATGACCTCACGGGTGAATCGTTTCTTTATTTCAAAACGCTGGCTCTCCGATAAGTGATGCTGCTAACGCCAGTCTGCATTTTGGCACCAAAAAAAAGCACAGGTTCAGCCTTCTGAATCAAATCCAAATGATTGCCCTTGGTCTAATATTAGCCCAGGACCTGTGTAACAGTGTTAATAATAATTTTTGTGTGTCTGTGTGTGTGTGTGTGTGTGTGTGTGTCTTGTCCAGCATCTGAACAGCAGAATGGGAGTCAAGCTGCCTTTAAGTGCTGAGCAAAATGGCTTTGCCAAGGGAGACTTCATAATCTAAATGAGGCTCCCTTGACATTTTACTGTGTTTATTATGGATTTTGTTGAGCCACATTTTACCTGACATGAAAGGGGGTGGGGGGGATATAAGAAAGTGTGAAGAAGAACCTCACAAACATATTTCAACTATATTATTAACAATAAAAACAATGATAACTACAAAATCAGCAACAACCAACAACAGTGACAGAGCAAAATGGACAGCAAAAGACAGGAAAGGGGAGAAAAATAACAAACAAATAAATATATATACAATATATACACACACACATAAGTGTATGTGTGTGTGCGCGCGCGTGTGTGTGTGTGTATAGGTATGTATGCACACATACACATATATATAGTACATACTGTACATACACACACATACTGTTTGCATGTACAATACCGTTCAAAAGTTTGGGGTCACTTAGCAATGTTCTTATTTTTAAAAGAACAGCACATTTTTTTTCAATCAAGATAACTCTAAACTAATCAGAAATACACTCTATACATTGTTAATGTGGTAAATGACTATTCTAGCTGCAAATGTCTATATTTTGGTGCAATATCTACATAGGTGTATAGAGGCCCCTTTGCAGCAACTATCAATCTAGTGTTGTAATGGTACAATGTGTTTGCTCATTGTGTCAGAAGGCTAATGAATGATTAGAAAAGCATTGTGCAATCATTTTAGCACAGCTGAAAACAGTTTAGCTGGTCAAAAAAGTTGTAAAACCCACCTTAATTTGAGCTGGTTTAGTATCTGGAGCATCACATTTGTGGGGTCAATTAAATCTTCAAAATGACCGGAAAAAGACAACTTTCATGTGAAACTCGACAGCCTATTCTTGTTCTTGGAAATGAAGGCTATTCCATACAAAAAATTGCCAGAAATTTTTAAGTGACCCCAAACTGTACATACATACTGTACATACTACTAATAATAAACATAATAAGCGCACACACACACACACACACACACACACACGCACACACACACAACGGCCCGCCTCCCGGCATTGCAGCCAGCTGAGCCCCGGAGCCGAACCGACCCAGTCCAACCAGAGGCCCCCTCACACCCAACCAGCACAGCCACCTGGCCCGAGGCTGTGCGGCCACGACCTAGGCCCCACACTGCGGCGACCGCCCCACCACCATCGGGCCACCAGAGGGCACCAGACCTACCCCAGCCTCACCAGAGACAAACACCGGTCCCCCGAAGAGCAGCGCAGCCCAGCCCCTTTCATGTCAGGTCCGGCATTGAAATGTGGCTCAACAAAATCCATAATAAACACAGTAAAATGTCAACGGGGCCTTATTTAGATTATGAAGTTTCCCAAGGCGCCGCACGGTGAATGAGTGGGTAGCATGTTGGCCTCACAGTCAGGAGATTCCGGGTTCAAATCTCCGTTGGGCATCTGTCTGTGGAGTTCGCATGTTCGTGCGTGAGTTTTCCCCGGGTACTCCGGTTTCCTCCCACATTCCAAAAACATGCGTGTTAGGTTAATTGGCGACTCTAAATTGTCCATTAGAGTGTGAATGTTTGTATGTCTGCCCTGCGATTGACTGGCGACCAGTCCAGGGTGTACCCCGCCTCTCGCCCAAAGTCAGCTGGGATAGGCTCCAGCATACCCGCGACCCAAATGGGAATAAGCGGTATAGAAAATGAATGAATGGATGAGTTTCCCTTAGCAAAGCAATTTTGCTTAGCACTTATTATTCCTATTTGATTTGGTGGTATTCTAAGAATGTGGTGCTGCTGATTCCATATTGGGAGGTGAGCGTGTCAAATGACAAAGTTTCCTTCCACCTAGGGAAACTTTCCTAGGGAAACCTAGGGAAAAACTGATGTTATCTAAGTGTGTTATCCCTTTGTTTTTCCACTGAGAAAAGTTTATCATTCTTTTATTTTCTACGGTGTTGGTTGTTCCAGTTTGCAGGTGGTTCCAGATGGGTGTCGGCTTACGTGGAATGAGGGAACATTTGTTTATTTTAATAAATTCCCACCAAGCTTCAGATTGGAGCTGATGTTCATGCTTTTGTAACATTTCTGATGTTTAATGGTTGAACTGATGAATGGTAGATCACAGATTTCTAGATCATCACACAGTGCTTGCTCTATATCTCGCCATGGCTCATCTGGATAACTCAGTTTGAGCCATTTAGAGACATATTGCAGTTGATTGGCTAAAAAATACTGCAAAAAGTCTGGAAGATCTATACCAACCCTGCCTTTGGTTTGTTTTAACGTATTTAAGCTAATACGTGATGGTTTGTCTTTCCAAAAGAATTTAGAGATGTGTGAGTCCATTGACTTGGACCGGTTGGAGGATGGTTTGGTGGGTATCATTAAAAACAAATAATTAATTTTCGGCAGAACCATCATCTTGACGGCAGCCACTTTCCCCATGAGTGATTTGGGTAGACACCTCCACCGCAAAAGATCGCCCTCAGTTATTTTCAAAAGCTGAACATAATTCAACTGTGTTAGATCTGACAGCTTGGGTGAAATGTTTATACCCAAATATCGGATATTCCCCGTCCGTATTATGGCATCAGGTATACCCTGAGAGTGACAGTTAATGGTCTTAGACCAGTTAATAGAGTAATCAGACACTGATTACTTATTTATTAGTGTAATTGTGTGGGAGAGGGATGCTTCGTATTAAGATCAGATAAGAAATGCCTTTACTATTCCCGCAAGGGGAAATTCCAGGTTTATTGTTTAAACACATGCTTGTCAGATAATTCAGTGTTTTTGAACAAAGTGCCAAGCACAGCCCAAGCTGAAAATGTCAACATTTTTAACGAACAAACTCTGTAGCCTATACTGACGAAATCAAGTTGTTGTCATCAAAGTGTAGTGTAGAAATCAAATAAACACCAAGAAAAAGTATCTTTGATTCATTCACATTTCCCCTCACTCAGTGTGAAAAGAGTAGAATTACCTTATTTTCTGGACAATAAGTCACATCAGTCAAAAAACGTGTCAAAAGAAAAATACATATTTAAGTCACACCAAACTATTAATGCCAGAGGGGGAGAGGGCAATGTTTACACCAACGAGGAGACAAATAAAAACTTACCTGTTTAATAATGTCAGAATGTTCCCTAAGAAGACACTTTTAAAGATACCTGCACACATCCTGTTTGGATTTTTGAAGTTGTATCACATCCCCATCATTAGTGCAATATACCAACAGTGACTTACCCCCAAATTTGTCCCGAGAGTCCAGTTCTGGTTGGACAGTGATGAACAACGTAACGTAGACCCAAGTTAGTTGCTTAGATCTTGTAAGTAAAATGCATTCTTCTTCTCAAAACAATATGCGTTAATACATAATAATACATTTGAATGACAAACGTGCCTCCCTGAAAAAAATCAGAACTCACAAATTGCTCTGGTTTACTTTTCTCTTTCGCCTTATTAATACATGCTAACAGCTGTCAATTGCTGTTTATGGTTTGGCTGACGGCTGCGATTCGTGCATCTTTAGTACAAAAACAACAAATGGACAGTCAATAGCGTGCATTAAGGAAGTGACGGAAGTGAAAAGTAAAGCCGGGCGATTTACAACGTGTGATTTTTTTTGGGAGGGAGGCATGTTTGTCAAGCAAATTAATTACTCTTTTGGATGCATATTGTTTTGAGAGGCAGAATGCTCTCCTTATGTGATCTCAGATAACTAACTGGATCGACGTTCTTCATCACCGAAATCCGACCAGAACTGGACTCTTGGGACCAATTGGGGCGTAAGTCATTGTTGATGTACTACGCTAATGATGGGGTCATACAGCTTCATGTCAAAAAATCCGAAGTATCCCTTTAAAGGCAGTACATTAAATTGTAAATTTTGATAGATGTCACAAGACCAGCCAAGTTAATACAAGTACAGTAACAGATATGCCAGACTACACCCTGCTGTCCCAATTTTTGTATTCTTTTTTTAATTCTATTATTGAATTGGCTGTCCACTGTGTAATTTAGAGCTGAATCATAGAGTACAATTTACTTCATCTTAAGACATGTATTTTACACTGTGCATCACAAATGACATAAAATCCACGATTATGTCCGTATCGCCCTTGGGAAATGGTAGTGATAGCAAGAAAATGTCTTGTATCCTATTAAGTTGGAAGAGATAAAGAGAATGAGCGCTCTGCAGGGGCTGCTCTAATACGAATTATTAACGTCTCCGTGTTTGTCATGGGGAGATAACGTGCAACATGAAACCTATACGGAGGGTTGTTTTTCAATGTGTCTAAATCTGCGGTAGCATCTGCAATGTGTTTTTTATTATTCTTTGAAACTCGTGTTTTTTAACGATATACTGGAGCTTGCCTTTATCGCTGTTCCACCCCCCTGCAACACAGTGTGCTCATGTTTGCTATGTTTTTCTCACCCTCATTTGGTGTCATCTTCTAAATTCTCCCATTTTATTAATGGTCTCAATTAGAGAGGCACATACAGGAAAGTGCTAATCACTCCATGAATCTTTAAAAGCCCCACATATGCTGCTATCTTGACCGCTCAAACCAGGATATATACAGTGAGGGAAAAAACTATTTGAACCCCAGCTGATTTTTTGAGTTTGCCCACTAACAAAGAAATGACAAATCTATCATTTCAATGGTAGGTTTATTTGAACACTGAGAGACAACAATGACAAAAAAAACCCAGAAAAATGCGTTTCAAAAAGAGTTATAATTTAATTTGCATTTCAATTAAGGAAATAAGTATTTGAGCAAGAACTCTAGCTCCCAGGTGGATCTTATACAGGTAACGAGCTGACATTGGCAGCTTTCTCAGCTCGTTACCTGTATAAAAGAGACCTGTCCACAGAAGCAATCAATCAATCCAGATGCCATACTCTGCACCATGGCCAAGACCAAAGAGCTTTCCAAGGATGTCAGGGACAAGATTGTGGACCTACACAAGGCTGGAACGGGCTACAAGACCATCACCATTTGGTGACAACAGTTGGTGCATTTATTCGCAAATGGAAGAAACATAAATTAACTGCCAATCTCCCTCGGTCTGGAGCTCCATGCAAGATCTCACCTCGTGGAGTTTCAATGATAATGAGAACGGTGAGGAATCAGCTCAAAACCACTCGGGAGGAACTTGTCAATGATTTTAAGGCAGCTGGGACCATAGTCACCTTTAAAACAACACACTACGCCGTGAAGGACTGAAATCCTGCTGTGCCCGCAAGGTCCCCCTGCTCAAGAAAGTCCATCTACAGGCCCGTTTGAATTTTTCCACTGAATATCTATCTGACTGATTCAGAGGAAGACTGGGTGAAAGTGTTGTGGTCAGATCAGACACACGGCCAAGGCAACAAATGATTGGCTCGAGAAGAAGCATATTAAGGTCATGGAGTGGCGTAGTCACTCTCCAGACCTTAATCCCATAGAAAATCTGTGGAGGGAGCTGAAGGTTGGAGTTGGCAAACATCAGCCACGAAACATTAATGACTTGGAGAGGATCTGCAAAGAGGAGTGGGCCAAAATCCCCCCTGAGATGTGTGCAAACCTTCTGGCCAACTACAAGAAACGGCTGACCTCTGTGATTGCCAACAAAGGTTTGGCCACCAAGTACTGAAGCACCTTTTTCAAAGGGATCAAATACTTACGTCTTTCAAGGAAATGCCAATTAATTTATAACTCTTTTTGAAACGCATTTTTCTGGATTTTTTTTGTCATTGTTGTCTCTCAGTGTTCAAATAAAGCTACCATTGAAATTATAGACTGATCATTTCTTTGTTAGTGGGCAAACCTACAAAATCAGCTGGGGATCAAATAGTTTTTTCCCTCACTGTGTGTTAGACTTTTCCACTGATATTAATGTTCAAAAGGGTAAATACCTCATTGTGTCTTTACTCTGCGAAACTGACCGCCTGTGACTCTTATGCTAAAGATGTTTTTGGGGAACAGACTCATCATAGATAATCAGGCTTTCAACTTATTGAAAAGGCTGCACCGGAGTCTAGTTTGCAGATTTGGATACATGCCTCAAAGATCTCCTTTTGAATGAGACGGACTAGAGACTGGCTGGCGGAGCTGCATAGAATATGGCCTTGACATCTGCTGTTATCTTCGTTAACAACTACAGATGTCCTTGTTTGTTCATTCAGCCTTCCTCGCATGTACATGCACACGACCTCATCTATTAGTTGGGTTTGAGAGATGAATTGGAGCCATTTCGGTGCTGCATAACAGTATATAACAGCCGCTGCTACCTTTTTCAGGCATTTCAAACACGTTTACTGAAGAGAAAAAAAATCACCTACTTTAATGAACACTTTAATATGACAAGCTATAAAGAGTCAAACTGAACTAGCAGTATACCAGTGACGTCCGTGTCGACTTTTCTGTCACATAATGAAAGCTGTTAATTGTGCTTACACTGCAAGATGTACTCCGTCACATACAAAGCTACTTTGTAGCCAGTTAAATCAGTAATTTGGTTTACTATCGATCCCCAAAGTCCGTTCGCCTAACTTCTGCCGTTAATTTATGTGATTACAATTGTTTGTAAACTTGTGACTTTTTTTTTTTCTTTCTTTGGTCTATATATCATTTGTAGCCTGTCCCAAGCCCATCTATGCCAACTCGTGGTGGCAGAGAGTCGGGTACTGCCCGCATGGTGGGCCCTGCTTGTTTGGTAAGAGTAGAGCTCCTGAAAAAAATGACGTATGATGCGCCTTGAAAATCCTGATCCTAGTCTTGTCACTTGTGTGGTGATTTGCAGCCCGTAGGTATGCTTGTTCTGCCTCCTCAAGTGACTTCAAGTGCATCTGAATATGACTTCAGAGGCATTTGAATGTTGTTTGCTGTGCTTCCAGCCTCTCCACCCCCTTTATTTACCTCTCGTCTGTCGTCTGCAATAGTTAGTGTGAATTAGGATGCCTGTTTCATGTAATTACCCCTCATCCCTTGGTTGGATCAGAGTCAGCTTGAAGCACAAAGTAAAAATTCTCCTTTTGGACGACGTGCGATGAGAGCTGATGTGTATGCGTGTGGCATGCTTTCACACTTTACTGAAGTGTGTGCTCTTATACAGGAAGGTGTTGCCGACACTTACATTGTGTGAATCTGTGTGTGTGTGTCTCACAGTATGAGTCATCGGGTCTGGGCCTTATCAGCAGCAGACTGAGAACCACACTGAACCGGATCCAGGAGAGCCTCATTGACATGGTACGACAGTCTCCTCACTCTTATGCTTCCACTTTCTCTTACCATTGCTTGTTACATCATTGTCGGCCTCATTTTCTGACACAAACATGCTTTTTCCTCTATATCCGCTCCATTTCTCTCTTTTTTAGGCTTTTTCCTCTGTTCACTCTCACCATCCTGCTCTCACCATCATGCGTGGCCTTACTGTCGAGAGAGCACATAGCCTATGTTGCCACCAAATACATTATGGGTCATCATTATGTGGCCGGTGGTCACTCACATACACCTCCCTCTCTCTTAAGTGACCAGACCAGGCTGGTTATGTGCGTGTTGTTCCATTAGGACCGTCAGTGATGTCAATTAGTTGATGCTGTCCACGCTCTCCTCTCTCATGATACCAGAGTTTTATTTTTGCCAAAGCCTGGCCAGTGCCATCTTTTTCACCCCTGCTTTTCATTTGTTTCAATATTCTGTCCTGTCCCCGTTTTGATTTGGTCATTATCACTCCAATGTTCTTTTCTTACAGAAAAATATGAACTTCTGATGAAACTTTTTCTCCTAGAATATGTCTCTCGTGTGCAATGAAAACAAATTAATACACTTACAAGGAGATTACATCAATGCTAGCACACCAGTTAAAACCTTTTTATTGTGCAGGGGTAACATAAAATGTGGCACAGCTTGTTGACGCTCAGATGCTCCCTTTTAACTGACATACATAACTTTCATTCATTCATTCATTTTCTATACCGCTTATCCTCATTAGCGTCACAGGGATGCTGGAGCCTATCCCAGCAGAGTTTGGGCGAGAAGTACACCCTGGACTGGTCGCCAGTCAATAGCAGGGCACATATAGACAAACAAACATTTACACTCACATTCATACCTATGGACAATTTAGAGTCGCCAATTAACCTAACATGCATGTTTTTTGGAATGTGGGAGGAAACCGGAGTACCCGGAAAAAAACCACCCACGCACGGGGAGAACATGCAAACTCCACACAGAGATGCCCAACGGACATTTGAACCCAGGTCTTCCAGATCTCCTGACTGTGTGGCCATTGTGCTAATCACTTGACTATCCGTGCGGCCCCATACAAAACTTTGAAAAAGTAATTTATTGAAAACAATAATTAAACTGAAATAGGCTGTTCGTCAGCTGATCAAAAGTTATCGTTCAAAAAATCACAAAAAACTTTCCAAACCAGAACAAAAAAAATTTCATGAGCAATGTTCCCACTAGCTTCCTGGAAACACTCGCATTAAGCATGAACAAACACATTTTTGAAATGATTGATACTGAGAATATATTTTCTTCTGGTTTGGAGATTTTTTTTGTCATTTTTTGAGCAACAGGCTTAAACTTTTGATCATCTGATAAGTAGCCAATTTCATTTTAATTGTTGTTTTCAATCAATTACTTTTTCAAAGTGCTTTTTGTCACACTCCCCCTTCTTGCTTTTGCATATTGTAGCTCTACTTAAAACCTCATTAAATTCCAAATGTGCAAAAGGTAAATTCTAGCAATTTTTCAACTGTTCTTAAGATTTTGAACAGGCCTGAGGATCTGTATGGTATGTATGTAAGTGTGTGTGTATATAGTGTATATACATATAAATACACATATATATGTATGTATGTATATATATATATATAGGTATGTGTGTGTGTGTGTATATATACAGTATGTATATATATATAGTCCTTTCATATAAATGTTATTTATATATTAACAGTCCTATTAACTTTATTACAATCACCTTAATAATAAAGTGTTCTCAAAGTTTCCTTTTAAAAATGCATTTTGTCTTCAGTTATGTAATATTTAAATTTGTTTGATGATCTGAAACATTTAAGTGTGACAAACATGCAAAAAAATGAAATAAATCAGGAAAGGTGCAAACATGGGCTGCACGGTGGTGGTGAGTAGTTAGCATGTTGGCCACACGGTCAGGAGATCTAGAAGAGCTGGGTTTGAATCTCCATTGGGCGTTCTGTGTGGAGTTTGCATGTTCTCCAAGTGTGTGTGTGTATATTCTCTGGTTTCCCCCCACATCCCAAAAACATGCATGTTAGGTTAATTGGCGACTCTAAATTGTCCATAGAAGTAAATGCGAATGTTTGTTTGTCTGCCCTGCGATTGGCTGGCCATCAGTCCTCGGTCCTCGCCTCTCGCCTGAAGGTCAGCCTGGATAAGCTCCAGTAAACCCTCCACGCCCATTGTGAACATATGCGCCATAGAAAATGGATGCAAACACTTTTTCGCACCACTGTATTTGACTGTGCAGCACAATTTGGCATTTTGCTGTGTTAGCATTGTCGACTACTTTGCTGCATTGCTTCAGGGATTGCCTGAGGATAAGGAGGTAGCAAAAATAAATATAACAGAGCAAAAACCTCAGAGAATAAAAGAGAGGATGCAACTTGTTTCAAACAGTGTAATGCAGCAATGTGACTTGACTAACCAAAAACAGAAGAACAGAAACTTCTTTTACAGGTTTCGAATAATTATAATACTTGACTCTTGATTGCTAAGCTGAAAAAGCATTTGGACTTTTTTGAGAGCAAATAAAAAACTCTAAAACACATCACTTAGTGGCCATTTTATGCAGCGTTATGAAAATGTTTGACAAAACTCATTTCAAACTTCATTTTGGTGTTGTTGATGTGGTTGCCTGCTATCAAATGAGCAAAACATTAAATAATCCTTATATCTGTCAGTCAAATCATCTACACAATTTTGTTTGAAAATCATTGATTTCATTACAGGTTTTATTTACTGATTGCGGACCCACCCTGTCTAAATATACAGTAGGTGACTTCAAACCAATACAACTCTGGTTGAGTATGCAGAAGTAGTCCTGCACATGCATGCTGATTCACTCACTCCCCCATACTCTAGAGCTTGTGCAGGGTAGACCTCATTTGTAAACAGATTATAAAGTTAATTATACACTGCATTTCAATCGAGCCACCAAATCCTTGCGGTTTTGCTTCTCTGATTTGTCGCAACAGTTTGATTGTAAAACCAGTGGGCCAGTAATGACTCCTAGTCCCACATGAGCAGCAGCAAGGCACGATCTCATCGAGTCTCAGGTACAGCGTAGCCTCATCTTAAATTGGAAGTTCCCATGGGGGGGAAAATGTAAAAAAAAAAAAAAAAGAGATTTTAATTTGTGCTGTATAATATTTGATATTTAAAAAAAAACACATATATGGTGTTTACCTTTTCTTTATTTTAACAGTTTTACCAGTTGGTACTTTTTATTTCAAGCTTTTTCATTTAAAGTGATGATAAATTTCTGAAAATGGAAAAGTATTTTAAAAAAAAAGGGTAAAAGAGGAAACGCTACCAGGACCTGCAAAATGCATGGAAGTCACAAGTAAGAGGTGCAGTTTGGGATAAGGACAGAAAATCTAAAAAAAAAAAAACCATCACAAATCCAAGGCGTTAAAGGCTAAAATGCCTTTATTATTTTCTTTGGCATGTCTTAATGGACTTCATTCAGCCCAAATGCCATTCAGCCATCCGGCCTTCATTATGGGGACAAACATGTCAAAATACACCATGTGCGTTTAAATCAGATGTTCCACCAATAGGGCTTCTCCACCTGCAAGAGGACGTGTCATAACAGAAGGGACACCTACATTATGTGGGCATAACACCAACACAAGACAGTGGTAACCCCAAATACGCACACACAAAAACCTCAGTATAAAAGTGAAACTAATGTCCTCTTCAATCCAGGGTATGTTGTGGCTTGAAGTTTATATATCCAAAAGGTCACATGTTGTTTCAAATCTTAAATCCTGTTTTGTTTTTGTACGGTGTCTGGTATATGGTCTATTCCTTGTAATCTGAGACTGGTTGGATTACTATTATGGAAATTCAAAAAGTGTCTGACCATAGCGTAGTGTTTGCTGTGCAAATAGCATATTTATGTTCCGCCATACTTTGTAAATGTGGCATAACAATAAATGTAGTCTTGCAATTTAGAAAATAGTTAATTTAAAGTCTTTTGTGAACGATTGTCCAGCAATGTCTTTGTTTGCTTTATATTGTTGCAATAATTACACTTATCACATTTATATGCGCCATCGGCCTAGATCTTAGCCGATACTGTTAAGAATCTATGGGTTAGTCGCTATGAACCAGTTTATCTTTCAACTTTGACCACATTTTGAAACTATTTGTGTTAGTTTTATAGCTCGTAATAATACAATTTTGTTTTATAATTTCTTTCGTCCCGTTAGCCTTTAACACTGTAATTGGTAGTTAAAATAATACAATCCTTGGTAATTTTGGATGCTTTTGGATTCTTTCAAGTAGAGATTCCTTATTCAAATGTCTACCACAATTACAAACATTTTCAGTGTGTTTTTATTGTGTCTTCTTTTTTAAAATCTGGCTACCATTTCTTCTGATTTGGCAGTACATAATTTTTAATCGCCTTTTCAGACTTAAATCCAATATAATCTGTAAAAATAGTCATATCCTGCTTTGGGTTGTGTTATTTGGAAGGGATCAGCTGCACCGTGTGAAATAATGGCTATAATGCTTCCAAGTGCAGATTTGGTGACACAGTCATATGAAGTTCATGCCCTGAGTCCCATCTGTGACCACACTGTCCCTGTTAGAAAGTTCAGCTGTAACAGCTGTTTGCTGGAGGCAACGTTTAAGACTTGACATGATTCGATTATCAATGAGGGATATTTTGATGCGGCATTGTTTTTGTTGCCATTGAATCAATGACACAGTTTTTTAACTTATATTTGTTATTGGCATGTCTTCCTAATATTTACTTTCTTCCTGTTATAATAATGTATCTGTATTATCTCACGGGCATACAAGGCGTTTATCACAATCATTTTCTATATTTTATAATCATTTCTTTATAAATAATGTCATAATTTGTGGCTCAAATAATATACATTACAATATATGACTACCAGTCCAGGGTCTACCCCACCTCCCGCCCAAAGCCAGCTGGGATAGGCTCCAGCATACCCGCGACCCTATTGAGGATAAGCGGAATATATGGAGTTTAACAAGAAATACAATGAAAACTATTCTAGAACTATTCTCTGCAAAAAGACGCAGACTTTGTGTAACTAATCTGAAGGTACATAAAAAAAAACACACACACAAGTGACAGAGGCGATTGAGATGCTAATCTCTGAAAAATTGGAAAATGTATTAACATCAGCTCACCTTTGATGATACCCAAGTAGCTAACTTATAATGTTATAAGTGGCTGCTCTTTAATTATTCTGAGAGACTGTTTATAAGTCTCACTAGATGCTGCTGCTTTGGTTAGCAACAGATTTATCCACGAAGCTCTGCTCTCGTTGAATTCAAGTGTCAACAAAAGCATCTAGAGATCATTTGTGGCATGTGTCTTTTGTGGCATACATATGAACTATGAGCCATACATCTATTTTTTAGAGTAATATTAACAGTATATGAATGTCCCCCGTTCAGCATCTTTTGCATTAAGATAAAATGCGACCAGCACGGCGACACATGAATGCAAAGGGTAGAAAAGGGTGGAAACCATTCAAATGTCAGATAAAACATCACCTTTCTGCAGAACTGTTTTGGAGAAAGCTTGTCTGTCTCTCTGTGTCACATACGCTTGCAGCCCTAACCACTCGGCTTCTATCATCGCCCTCCTGGATCTGCTGTGACATCGTCGCTATGAGTGCTGTAATGACAAGTGTATGAGTAGAAATCACAGTCTCGTGCTTTAGAAAGCTGCGATTTACGGTAATTTGAAAATGGCATTGCAAACCCTATTGCCGACTACATCTTTGATGTTAAAGGTATACAAAAAAATGAAAAAGTCCAGTGGTCTGGATTAGAAAAGTTCTTTTTTTATTTGAGGCTTGGGATGATTTGAGACTTGAGCATGTTTGTATATGGTAATTTATGGATGCTCATCTTTTAGTCTGAAGTGGAGCTTTTCACATCTGGCACCAAATTCTGAGGACAAAAAATAGCAGCTGTGAATTTGTGAAGGAATCAATGGCAATGCACACGGAAAGGCTGCCATGCTGGAAGTCATGAAAATATATCTAGGCCAAGGACCTTCAACAGGTAGCTTGTTTTTATACGAGTAGCTTGTCGCTTGATTTTCAATAGCTCAACAAAGTGTCAAAGAATATTTGCTATACAAGGTTCTTATACAAGTATTAAAAGTATGGAATTTGATTTGATAAATTTTGGGGTTTGGAAAAGTACGAAAAATGGAAAGTCAATTATGGAAAAATATTTATGTTTCCAAGACCGTTACCAGTGGTCTGTTTTCTAAAATAGAAAAAAAAGGATCAATCTGTTTTACTAAGGCGCTTGCTTGGGCATCAAAGATGTTTGTGTGAGAGCCCCCGGTAAGCGACACATCTCGGAAACATATGGGCAGATTGACAAGTTGAGTAACCAGCACTCTGCTCTTACCCTCATCCAACCCATTTGAAGGCCCGCCCACATTTTGCCGAGTTTTACAGCTGCTTACAGAGATTCATGTGATGTCCCCACACTCTGTCCCCATCTTGAACAAAAACTCATACAGTAATGGGCAAATGTACATTTTTGGGCAATGGGCAAGTGTAAATGTAAATTGTAAAAAGTCCCAATATAAAGACTGATTGGGTAAAGATCCCAAATTGACAGAAAAATCTAAATGCAGACTTTTTGTGTTAAATCTTTTGACATGTCCAACATGGGATTGGTGGCCGTTGACACACATTATTTACTGAGTCTGAAAAAAGTCATGCATTTTGAAATGTCAAATCCATAGGAACGCTTAGTATTTTTGGAACAGCTCAATTCAGACCTTGTGCCTTTATTTAATGACAAATTACCACAAAATATCATTAAGACAATGGTCAAACTGGGAGTGGTGGTCTGTTTCACCAGTAAAGTACAATTTCAATGTTGCCAGTCATACAAATAAGACATAAACTGCTCATCCCTCCTGTGTCATACAGATGGCACACGTACACACACACACATGTTGTCATGCAAGAATGTGTTGTGAACCGAGTAACTGGATCGTCTCCTCCCAGTGCTTGTTACTGTCGAGATCAGTGTCTTTGTTGTGGCCTGCTCACTCACGTAAAGCCAACGGTCCTTCAGGCCAGAAGGGATTGGCTTTTGACAGGGATTATAGATCATAATTAAGGTCTGCACTATGGCTGTATTTGTCAGAATATGAAAGTATTGACATTTCTAGAGGGGTTTCAGTGACATGCACAAAGCGTCCTCACTGAGCAGTTCACTCATAGGTCATGTTCCTTGGCTGTGATAAGGAGACAGTTGATCCCCTTGGAGCCACTTCCCATTTCTTCGTTTCCAAAATTTCCACTGATGACTCATCACCTCTCGTGTGGGTGGAACATTATGCTATGCACATATGCGCGTTCATTTCAATAATTTAAATGCACCTCCATTTTACACATTCTCAGACAGCTGTAAGGACCAGTCTCAGGGATACCCAAGCTCTGTTATTTTCTCTATTTTTAGTAAATGTATAAATGCTACAAATAAAAGTATACATATACACATATATATGTGTGTTTATATGTATGTATATATATGTGGGTGTGTACACACATATATATTGTGTGTGTGTGTATATATATACATACATATATTATATATATACTAAGTGTGTGTGCACACACGCACCCACCCGCACACTCCCAATCAAAATTTTAAGACCAGTTGAAAAATTGCTAGAATTGACCTTTTGCACATTTGGATCTTAATGAAGTTTTAGGTTGAACTACAATATGCAAAAGCAAGAAGGGGGAGTGTGACAAAAAGCACAAAAAGTAATTTATTGATAACAACAATTAAACTGAAATAGGCTGTTTTATCAGCTGATCAAAAGTTTAAGACCATCGCTCAAAAAATGACAAAAAATGTGTTCAGTAGGACTCAGAAATGAATAGCTCCACCGTTCTTGTCAATCACTTCCAAAATTGGTTTGGGCATGCTTGATGCGAGTGTTTCCAGGAAACTAGTGGGAACATTGCTCCAAGTGGTAAAGATGGCTTCACGAAGAGCATCAACTGTCTGGAACTGATGGCCATAAACCTTCCTTGCCATCCATCCCCAAATGTTCTCTATGGAATTTAAACCAGGGGAACATGAAGGATGGTTCAAAAGAGTGATGTTATTCTCCCTGAAGAAGTCCTTCGTCAAGCGATCATTGTGAAGTGCAGCGTTGTCCTGTTAAAAACCCCGCTGTTACCACACAGAAGAGGCCCCTGCTGCAACATCTGCACGTAACTTAGAATAAGGACATTGCTAGTTTGAGAGTTTATGAAATTCTACGTGTGATTTGGTGTATATTTGCCTCAGGGGGTGTCAGAAAAAAACAAAAAAACAAAGGCCTTCAATTTAAAATTAATTCAATGAGATCCTAATTTCTATTATTAGCTTCACAAAGAGGTGCAAAACCATCCACTTGAAAGTAATTGCCTTGCTGCCAGTCTACTTGAGCTGACCATAAATCTCCATAGAATGCACAGGAGAGGAATGAGCAAGTTAGTCGATGATTGCCCTCTGATGTCTGTTATTCATTCACACATAGAAAGCATGCAGCCTCTTGCCGAAATGTGTCAGCTTTGTGCTGAAGATAGTGGTTTTGTTTCAGTAGATCAGCAGTCTCAAAACTGCAGCTTGCAGGGCCCTGTGTGGCACCCCGGGTCATATTTCGCGGCCCGCAAGATGGCATGGAAGAATAATGTAAATGATATAATTTATATTTTTCATATGCTTCAACTTTATAGAGTTGACCTACTTGAGAGAAAAGGTGTTGTGTTTTCGGAACAAGATTAAAATAGCTTTACTGATTTTCTGCCCACTGACTGAAATGCAATTTACACATATATTACACTGAAACAGTCCAACAGAAAATTCCATCCACTTTCTACACCATTCGTCCTCATTTTTTTTCACCGTATCGAGATATTATCGTTATTGTGAGCCATGCATCACGTATCGTACCGTGTCATATCATGCGGTATCCTGAGATCCCTACACCTATCCCAATACTTCATGCGGCTCAGCCCCACCTAGAAGCTACCTCCAGCGGCAACCCAGGTAAATTGAGTTTGAGGCCCCTGCTGTATAACCTTTACTGTTCATCTTGATCCTGGCGTTAATGTAATTTTGGACCAAAGACAATATGAGAAATATGACAATACTGGAGTATTGTGCATTTATATTCTGAAAGAATGATTACGAAGTTCCGCCGCCTTGTCTTTGATCTATTTATAGGAAAAATGACAGAGATTACACATTTCTGATTTCTCTTCTACGGTCTCATTCAGTGGCTGTTTTTTAATGTATTTTTTAAATTGATAGCAGCATACTCTTCGTATATATCCTTTTTTCCCCAATAGGAATCCAAGCCCTTATTTTCTAATCATTACCAAAGGCAAGATAATTTCCTGGCTTTGATGCTTGATGGGCTGATCTTTTACAATGCTGGTGTTCCACAGTGGGGGCAAATGGTGTAGCATTAATACCTAAAGACAGAAACAAAACAAGTTTTCCCCTTTTACACGTCCACAGAATATAAATGAATAATGAATATTGATTTTCAGGCAAGCTCTTTTATACAATGACTTGACAGGTACAAGTCAAAAATATTTTTAAATGCTAAGTAGTGTTTGGAAAACAGACAAAATGTTTATCTTTATCACATGACCAGGTGAGGACAAAGAGGACAAAGAAAAACAAAAGGGCTAATATCAGTGTGATATATGATGATAACATAAATATGACAATAACGCATTTGCATCTTTTGACACATGGTTTCGTTTGTATTTCTATCTAGAAACTGCTCATGTAACGGTAATGGTTTAATTTTTTTCTAACATGCTTAGAAGAGTTACAGTAAAATACATTATTCAACATGTCCAAAAAGGCGTAGAAAGAAGAATAGCTTATTTAATCCTACTACTGTTATGGATACATTGATAAGTACCTTGACTTACGAGTTTAATTCGTTCCCAGACCTAGCTCGTAACTCCATTTTTTTTTTGTCTTGTCCAGCATCATAACAGCTGAATGGGAGTCAAGCTGCCTTTAAATGCTGAGCAAAATTGCTTTGCCAAGGGAGACTTCATAATCCAAACGAGTCTCCCTTGACATTTGACTGCGTTTATTATGAATTTTGTTGGGCCACATTTCGATGCCGGACCTGAAAAGGGACGGGTCGGGGGTGGGGAGGGGAGGAGGATATAAGAAAGGGTGCAGAAGAACCTCACAAACATATTTCAACCATATCATAAACAACTGTGATAATCACAATTTCAGCAACAACCAGAACAGTCACAGAGAAAAATGAGCAAAAATACAGGGGAAAAATAATAATAATAATAATAATGATAATAATAATAATGATAATAATAATACTATATATATATGTATATATACATACATACATACACACACATATATATATGTATATATATATATATACATACATACATATACACACATATAGCGTGCATATATATGTATACATACATACATACATATGTACTAATAATGATAAACATACAAGAAAAACAACGAGAAAAGAAACAGAACCTCTTGAAGAATGACCATCCAGATGACACGTGAAACAAATCTACATTAAATCTACTTTACTCTGCAGTGACAGGAAAACTGCATCAGAGTGAAACAGGGAATGAGGAAATGTTCGTGGTGAACACAGCCATGCTTCCCAAACCACACTCCCTCCAAAAGCGAGGGTCCGACTAGGAAGACGCCGGAGCACGGCCCCCCCAAGAGGCAACCGCAAGTCCACTCCAAAGAGGTGCAAGGGAGAACCGGCCGGACGCCACTCGGCAGCCGAGCAAGGGCCACAAGGGGGGCCCGGGCGCCAACCGCCGGAACACCTGCCAGGGGCCGGCCAGCTTTGGGCAAGCGGGACAACCGCCAAAAGCCACCCAACCCCCAAAGCAGGGGCCATACTCAACACCCCGGGAGCTCCATGCCGCCCCAGACACAACTGCCGCGAGCCATTGCTTTCCCCGACACCAGAGGCAGGCGCTTGTAGAGGGCCCATGGGTTTACCCCCTCCCTTGCCCCGTCCACCCCACCCCCAGTGCTCACACACCCCAGCCCCAGTACCCACACCAAACCCTGTTCCCCCACTCACACATGCCAACACGCATACACCCACACACCTACATTTTCACATATGCACTTGGATGTGCCACTCCCCCAATGCAGCGAGCAGCACCACCGCGAGCTCCCTCGAGACACGTGGCCATACCACCATACCCGCCGCCGGGAATTCCACAGACTCAGCACGCAGGCACTCCTCCTCACTGCTGCCGACTGAGACCCGGAGCCGAAATAACCACTCCCCCCTCCACCCCCCGCCCCAGAAAGCGTCCAAGAAAACGGGGGTGTAATAGGACCCTCTAATCCCCGCCCCCCCACCCAACTAAAAGTGTTATGAGGTGTGAGATGTGTGTGTGCAGGCAGTTAAAATTGAGGAGCCGAAACTGCGTGACACCATGGGCAGAACCACTCCGCCGGCTGAGCACGGCTGAGTAGCTCTGCCCACCCTGTGACATGAGTCTATGTATAGTGAATAAGTGTAATTAAAACTGGGGAGTTTGCGGCCCCCAGGGCATCACAGAAGGAGGTCATGTTTGCGACACCTCCCTGCCACACCTCCATGGAGCACGCGCACTCCCCAAGATCCTATGTGATTGCTTGCAGGGAGTGGGGGGGCGAGGGCGCGAGGGATAGTAAGACTGGGAGGGAAAAAAATATATAATTTCCCGCCCAGAGGACGAGCCATTGGGCAGTAGGCACCCTTGTTTCCCGGGAATGTGCCGTTTGGTGCATAAGCGCAAACGACAGTCAGGAAACTACCCTCTCGTTTACTGGGTTAAACTCCAACGTGCTGGCTTGGAGCCGGGGGGCAACAAGAATTGCCACCCCTGCCTGTCGCCTCTCATTGCCGGCAACACCAGAGTGGAATGAAGTCCAGCCCCTCACGAGAGGACAGGTTCCAGAGCCCATGCCGTGTGTTGAGGTGAGTCCGACTATATCTAGCCGGAATTTCTCCACCTCACGCACCAGCTCAGGCTCCTTCCCCGCCAGAGAGGTGACATTCCACATACCGACAACTAGCTTCTGTAGCCAAGGATCGGACCGCCGAGGCCTCTGCCTCCGGCCGCCACCCAGCTCTCTTTGCACCCGATCCCTTTGGCCCCTCCAAAGGGGAGGGGGGACCCACGTTACCTTTTCGGGCTGTGCCCGACTGGGTCCCATGGGTGCCCCGCTTCCGGGCCTGTCTCCAGAAGGGGCCCCCGGTGAGCCGCGTCCGGGCGAGGGAAAACGAAGTCCATTGGTTTTGCGCATCATTGGGGTCTATTGAGCCACTCTTTGTCTGGTCCCTCCCCTAAGAAAAGAAAGTGTAAAGAAATAAACATGTTTTCCCAAGTGTACTTTACCTTGAAGAGCAGACGGAGATGTTGGCCAAGGTGTAGGAGAGTGGTGGAGGGAATCGGAGTGAGATTTGGTATTCGTGCTAATGTACGGTACACTACATAATTCTATCCATCCATTCATTTTCTATGCTGCTTATCTTCATTAGAGTCTGACCAAAAACAACACTGTCCAGCGCCATTGTTGTTTCCGGGTTTGCAGTTTTAGCACATGCGCGTCCGTAAAGGGGTGGAGCTATGACGCAAGCGCTTTCATAGAAGCTGGGGGCAGGTCGTAACTGTGGCGCTATGCTATAACGGCGTCTTCACATTTGTCCACTCAGGGACCCGGTTTAAAAAGTGTTTGTTTACAGACCCTGAAAAGGCCGGCTTTGTGTGGATGAAGCGCAGGTTTGATAAAGTAGTTGCGCGTTTAGGCCTCGGATCGTCTTTGTCTGAATGGGGTGTTTTTTTAGATGTTTGTACGCTTGTAAGTCACATCAAAGCTCGTATTCCAAAGCAAAATTTTGTCCGTGTAACGGCTCGTATGTCGAAAAACCCGTAAGTTAATGCACTCGTAAGTCAAGGTGCCACTGTATATCTCTATGACTGATATTTTACTTATTGTTAAGTAAGAGAGAGATTAAGAGCTATATATGATTAAATGACAACATGTATGAAATATTTCCAACATGGTCCTATGTATCCGGAACATTAACAAATATCATTTCTATTACCGTACATAAGGTGGACTAGAAATAAAACATGTATCATTAGGCCTTCAATTTGAGTGAGCATTGCTCTTTAGACATGATTATTTTAGTTGCTATCCTTGCAATATTATCCTCCAAAATGTTTAAAGAATGCGACTGGATGGCGACCATGCAGTCCAGGGTGTGCCATGCTCTAACCCAAGGTCCCCTGGGATGGGCTCCAGCATACCCCCGTGACCCTGGTGAGGATATTTAAAGAAGATCAGACTTTAGTGGAAGTGCAAGATAATTCTTAATTATTGTTCTTGTCAGTAAAGATATCCAGCTACTGTTGTCCTGATTATATAATTACAGACAACTCCTGAACTGAATACTTAAACTCATTAACACAAAATTGTTGTGAATAATATGAATATAATTTGAGTGGAGTAGGTTGTTCTTTCTCTGTATATTTATCCTCTTGTTGTATTTGCAGCAGCTGCATAATATACATCAATCAGTTTGACAGCAACACCAAATAAACTTCTGAAACCAAAAAGGCCCTTGAAACCATGTCTATACGAACACGGATATTTTCAAAAACACACATTTGCCACTCTGCGGCGTCAAAAATATCTCCATCCACACAGTGACATTTAAAAAAACTATCTGTTCATTTTTTAGCCAATTAAAAGTGTCAGACATTATTTCCATGAACGGTACAACAGACATGATGATACATGTGGACTGCTAGTGAAGTAGTGTCACTTTTCAGTAGTTTATTTCACATTTATCAGAAAAAACATTGAATATAAAACCGAAAATTTACTAAACATATGGTCTTTATTAAAATGTTGATTATCACGACCATGCTGTGGAGTGTAGTTCATTGTACTGATCAAGACAGAACTCCATCAGCTGAAATAATTCTGTTTCTGGCAAATTGTCTTTTTTTAGAGCCTCCACGACAGTTACGTAGCACCAAACAGGCCTATGTAACGGAGGCTTATAAACACAATTCCAAAGTCCTTGCCATGGGAAGATTCCCCTGCCATTCTTCCAAAAATAACGCCATGCTTGTCAAAGTGTCCCACCAGCTAGTTTTCCCAAATCACCATTGTTGGTGGGAGTGTCGTAGCTACTTATAGGGCAAAACATCAGCATGGCGCCTTTGTCAGTGTAAAGCGAAAGTATGTATGTTTAGTCTTAAACACAACAAAGTTTTTTCAGTATGCATAAAAACAGCAATGTCATGTTTTCCATTGCACACATTAAATCAGACATACCTATAGTGGAGATTGTTAATGTCATTTGTCAGCAACAAGCCAAAAGCTCAGTCTTTGCCATCCACACACATATGCTGAAGCCTTCTGAAATCTTCACCCTGAGTTTTCCAAAAGCTCAGTTTTTAGGGACAAAAACCTAAGTTTGCGTGTGAACGAGAGGCCGAAATGCAAAGAAAACTATGCGATTTGGAAGAATCTGTGTTTGTGTGGACGTAGCCTTAATTTAAGCCAAAGTGGGTTTGTTTGTTTTTTTTGTAACTTTCAAAACTCAGTCTTCATTCAATATGTATTACTAATGAGTATTAATGAGTATATGATATATATGTGAGTAATATATGAGTATATTACTATGAGTGGATCATGTAGCGTTTCCATTAGTAAGGGGAAAAAACTAGAAGGCTTTAAAGGAGCTGCAATTTCTGCCAGCAACCACAAAGACGACTGCTTTTGAGTCATAACTAACAAGCAAAAAGCCTTTCATCTGACTATCAACCTTTTTTTCAAAGGTGAAAAAATAGTTTTATTTCCCAATTGTCCATGAAACTGAAAAAACATTAAAATTCTGTAGATCAAGGATTGATATTTATTGGTGGACATATGAATTTCAGAGGTTTTTGTTTCCAAGTATGGCCTCATAAGGAGAATTTTTGCAGAGTTACAGTTGTGCTGATAATTTATGTGATGTGCTGTTAGATATTATTATCATTGTTACACCTTTAGATTCAGTCTCATAGCTCATTTTAAGTTCTCATAGGTATGAATGTGAGTTTAAATGGTTGTTTGTCTGCCCTGCGATTGACTAGCGATCAGTCCAGCGTGTCCCTCCGCCTCCCAGCCGAAGTCAGTTGGGATAGGCTCCAGCATACCCGTGTCCCTAATGAGGATAAGCGCCATAGAAAATGGATGGATAGGGGCCTTAAGGACACACACCCACATAGAGTCCAGCGCTGTAACCAAATACAGTGGAACCTCGGGATACGAAATTATTTGTTCCAAAAGGATTTTTGTAAGCCAAATTTTTTTGTAACCCGAACAACATTTAAGATGAAAATTGGCTAATTCGTTCCACTGACCCGGAAGACCCCTCATACAATGGAAAAAACACTGTTCTGCACATTTAATACTGTATAAATAACGAGTATTGTAATACAGATGTAGCGTAATAATAAAACCTGAAATAGAATGTATATTGAATTCCATTCTATTACATTTTCTTTCGCTTACCCGAGTCCGGGTCACGGGGGCAGCAGTCTCAGTAGGGAAGTCCAGACTTCCCGGTCTCCGGCGACCTCTTCCAGCTCCACCGGGAGGACACCAAGGCGTTCCCAGGCCAGCTGTGAGACATAGTCCCTCCAGCGTGTCCTAGGTCTTCCCCGGGGCCTTCTCCCGGCTGGGCATGCCCGAAACACCTTAACGGAGGCGCCCAGGAAGCATCCGGACTAGATGCCCGAGCCACCTCAACTGGCTCCTCTAGATGTGAAGGAGCAGCGGCTCTACTCTGAGCTCCTCCCGGATGGCCGAGCTCCTCACCCTATCTCTCAGGGTGAGTCCAGCCACCCTACGAAGGAAACTCATAGCCCCTCCGTGAATCACCACCTTTTCGCGGTGGGTTTGAGTGCCCGAGTGATCCTAGGAGCTATGTTGTCGGGGGCTTTATGCCCCTGGTAGGGTCTCCCAAGGCAAACAGGTTAAAGGTGACGGGCCAGACTAAGAGTGATTCCCCTTAATGAATAAAACCAAGAGGAGTGACCGCACCTCGCCCGGACGTGGGCCACCGGGGCCTCACCCTGGAGCCAGGCCAGGGGGAGGGGCTCGTAGGCGAGCGCCTGGTGGCCAGGCCTTCACCCGTGGGGCCTCAGTCATTCAGGAACACGGGAAGTTAAACTAAACTTACTCTTTTGCTTCAGTTGCCTTTTTTGTAGAACGTATGTTTTACCATGCGCCTTAAAATACGGTAAATCAGGAAAATTCTGAAAAAAACAAGTTTGACAAATTTCATAAAGTGAATTAATTTTTGTAAGATGAAGCAAAAAAAAAATCAGAAAGGTATTTTTGTATTCTGGATTTTTGGTATTCCGGGGCAGTATATTGCTCTTGTTCTTTAATACAATTTAAAAACCTTAACCTTAAATTGTGTGATCATCGATACTTCTTCGATAGCTAGGGTTGGGCATTGTTAGCATTTAAACTATTCTGATCCTTTTAAAAGGCAGGTTCCTGATAGTTTGCATGGTTTTCTTGGAAGCACTTCTTTTTGGATGAAACGTCAGAGCTTCTCAATGAATAGTTTCATCAGAGAGCTATTTTCAGCCAGTATGTAAATATCAAACCAATCAACTTCAATATAAATGTTTTTTTAAAGGAGTATACTTTCACAAAATATTTGCTTTTGAAAAGTAGTGTGCGTTGTTTGCTGCCTCAAAGTTGGTGTAAGCTATTTTATTAACACAAGTAAACAGGTTATAGCCCAAAGCGCTCTTATTTTAAAGGCCATAAGTACAGTATGTTGTGTGAGTTGATTGATGCTAACAAAGTCGGACTGTGCAAATGATAAAACCTGCTTAGCCGTATTTAGAAATGCATTACAGGGTTTCAGTGCTCTAACTACGAAAATAATATGTTTACTATTATTGAATCCTACTTGACGGAAATGCACGTATGGTCTGGAACCGCGATAAACAAGCGACAACTGTTAAATGCTACTATACGATAATCCCTCCTGGGATTGGCTTGGAATCAATGAGTGTCTCAAAAGGCAAAAAATTTCTGGGCTACTGACAAGACCGCTACATGTTCCATCCAGGCAAAAAAGTATTTTTTGACGCATGCATGGGACTGCCACCGCTGTGTTGTGCTGCTGCATCAATAGCAGTTTTTTTTATGATTTATTTATTTACTTACTTATTAATTTAACGTTTTTCCAACAACCAGAAGAACATGAACTGAGAACATTGCAAAATGTTGTAATTTAATGGGAAAGCTATGAGTACTTGAGCTGAGAGTCTCAAATGTTCATCCTCTTTTGGTTAGATGACCTATTTAGTTCAAGAGTACTCTGTGACTAGTAAAAAAAAAAAAAAAAAAAAAAAGTACACAGTTTTGTACTGTTTGACACACACCTAAATTGATTTTGATGCCTGTTAAGAGTAATGCAAATAGATTGGAAATTAATTGTTCAATATTATTTTTAGTTCAAAATAACACAATTAAGAAAATAATAGTTAAAATAACAAAATAATTTAAAAAATAAATAAATAAACATTTTTGTTGTAGAAATCTAATAGCACCGGTGTATACAACTTGCATCTCTAATACATCACTATTGATCTATTAAAATTACTTTGACTAAAAGAAAGGAGAGGTGAGCTATTTTTGTGTTTTATGTTGACTGCCAGTATTTAAATTGCACTTTAGTAACAAAACACATTTCCACTCAGTGTGCTCATTTGTTATTAAATACAAGGAACATTTCTGATTGAAACACTTTTATAAATACTAAGAGGTGAAGCAAATATTCTTTGAACTACTCGACATCAGCTGGTGAGCTACTTCTATCTCACGAACTACCTTTTGGAGACCCCTGGGATAGTATCTCTGTCTAAAGCTGAACACTTAGGTTATGTTCACACAGCAGGTCAATTTTGATTTCTTTGCTCATATGCGACCTATATCGGATTGTGTGAACAGCACATTTCCAATTTCTTCAAATGCGACTCAGGTCTCATTCGTATGTGGATATAAATCGGATTATATATGCGATGCGATTGCAGTATGAACGCTCAGGTCACATACTGTATATTTGACATATATCATACGTCATGGAAAGGCGTGTATTGCTGAGCTTACCGAGACTTTAAAGGTAGGCAGTCATAAAAAGGGGTAGTTTTCATGCAAGACATGGATAAAGGTACTCACCAATGTAGGCAAAAGTTCTTCTCATCTGAAAATGATTTTTATAAATATCTTCTATGGATCGATTATACGTGCTTTTAGTGTTGGGTATTCACATGACTTGTATTCCATCTCAATTAGAAAACATGCAATCATTCATTCTTGCATGTGCACATATCTGTGTTTTAAAATCCTTACATGGTGTGCACTAATGGTGCTCGTTCACAACATTACAGCCAGAATGCCCTGGAGTGTGCTTTGTGAGGGGATGATACGGAGCTGTAGTAATAGCAGCGGAGCTCACAGTCATTTATTAGCTGCGTGATTGTCATTGATCTGCTGCAGGCTATTTCAGAGGAACAAAGCAGACAATTTTTAAGAATTTCAATACCTGAATTTGAAAAATGTTTAATAGAGGTGAATTGGGTGTCTTGCATGCTGGGATTCAGAATTTTACCAAAACTGTATCCAAAAAGGGAGATATGTGCTGTTGTTGGGTCAGCAGACGTTTTTAGCTTGTGTGCTTTGAAAATATATTAGCAGTAACATTGTTACTTAAGTTAATATGTTGTCATTTAATAAAGCAACAAGTTGTGTTCCAGCTCAAATGAGAGCATGGTTGTGTTTTCCAGGAGGCAGGCAGTGAAAATTCCAGCATGCACGCTCCTGCAGAGGAAAGGAAGGAGAAGGTGCCAAGCCCCCACCTCAGCCAAATGGTGGTCCTCACCAGCAGTAGCACTCTTTACGGACTGGCACAGAGAGTAGTCGCCACGGAGTCTCTGTAAGTACCCCAAATAGTGTGCATACAAGCTATTTTGACTGTGAGTGTTAAATATGTAAGTTCATGATCTGGTAAGGTAATAATATTAGTTAGCGTTGCATTTCAATGTACAGATGACACTGAAGTATCAAGCTTTGTGGGGAAAAAAGGGGAAAAATTTAATTTAGTTAAATTTATTTTTTTTTTATTTAATAATAGTGTGAAGAGAACAAATGTGCACTTGGCTCATTGACTATTAATGTGTGGGCTTTGGGATCTCGCTATCTTTGTAAGGACTTCTAATGGGTTCTCACTAACTGCTAATGCAGTGAACATCACCAATGAAATGCCATAATTAGCATAACATTGCTGAATAGAGGTGCAATAAATTAGAATATCATGCAAACGTTATTTCATTGAAAGATTTAGGTTTAGACTATGAGATCAATTATAAAGGCTCAGGAAGTTTTGGCAGCGTGACTAGTATTTCATATCTTTGATGAGAGACTGAATTTGGGGAATTTATGTAATATATAATCATCAAAATAATGAAGAAATAAATTTGTGAAATATTTCACACTTTGTACTGTATAGTCTATATAATATGTACAATTCACTTCTTGAATTGAACTACTGAAATAAATTAACTTTTCAAAGATATTCCTAATTACCGAGATGCAGATTTATTTTATTATGGATATGGACAACAAATATGGGCATGCTCAAACTTTAATGGACAAACATTCTTACACAAAAACAAAACGTATTTACCGTAATTTCCGCACCTACTGAAAAGCCGCATCCACTACATTTAATGAAAATAAAGATTTGTACTGATTTGTGCACCAGTCTATAAGCCACATGTGTCCACGTCATAATATGAGATATTTAGTACACAGAACAATGTTACACAAAAAGATTTTTAAAGTTTTAATTAATAAATGTTTTTTTCCCCCAAACAGTGCCAAACAGTGCATGCAACATGGCTGGTTAAGATATGCCTTAATTAGTCCCACAAGGGGAAATTCCAGAAAACAGTGGCCTACCAGAAAAGTCATTCATCACTGTCCACATCTTCCTCCTTTGCACACGAACCAAGTTCTCTTCTTCAGTGTTGGAAATGAACAGCCTTATAATATTTTCTTCACCCACTTGGTCAGTCTCTAGCTCTCTTTTGTTGATGCTCTCAGTGTCACTTTTGTCTCGAAGCAAATTAGCCCTTGTGCTGTCATCTCCATCACGCAGCAGTGTAGCCTTTCGAAACTGGTTGGTGATAGTGGATTTTTTGATACTGCAGGATCCACTGGCAGACTTGGGGAAAAATTGCTAAATTAATGGCTTTTAACTCGAAAGCTGCATTATATGCATTTCTTCATGTGATTTCTATTATGAGGGTGTGTCACAGAATTAGAATGTGACCATAGATTAGCTGGAAGGTTACATTAGCTGCATTACAAAAAAGTAGCGGAAATTACGGTACACTTATATGCATGCATTAGCTTTAGGCTGGACCTAAACAGTCCACCCTAAACTACCAAAGTCCAGTGTCTAGGGATTATTTTGTGTCTTCTAGTGCAGTTGGTCATATCAAACCTGATCATTCCCTTTTTTGTTTATTACAGTTTAACACATCGTAGGCATACATTTATTTCTTTATTTAGAACAGTTCCTCGTCACAGTGACCAGTTTGTGAGCTTAATGGTGTGTTTTTTGACAACCGTGTAGTGAGTGTTTATCAGATATGACGGGAAATGTACTGTACATTCCTACAAAAGCAATTATTGCAATAGAAGCTCAGAGGGTCCAGGGAGGTATTAATAGGTCAATAAGAAAGGTGTATATGTATTATTTTTTGGGATTGCATTTGTAGACTTGTTTGGAATACACCTGCCATTCATAAACTTTTTTCCTTAGTGTGTTTTTAGCTGAGCAGTTTGAGTCGCTCCAGTCCCATTTGGACACGATGATGCCCGCTGCCAAGAAGCCGTTTCTGCAGCAGTTCTATTCCCAGGTAGAACACACAAAATACTGACACCTTTTTGGTGTACTTTCAAAAAATGTTATTTGTACTTTGCGCTGTATCTCCAATGCAGAAACCGTGGGATCAATCAAACCTTTAGCGGTCATAAGTAGTGACAGAATTTACGTTTAAATCTCTAAGCAGGATGTGTAAGCGGATTATTCTTCAAATATCACCTTTTTTCTGCAAGGAACCAATTTCTGTTCTGAAAGAACTGACAACGTAACCCATCAATGTGTTCCAATCCGCCTCGATTCAGTCAAGAAAATGAACCGTCACTCAGAAGCGCGTATACTGGTCTCTTCCTGGTGTTTCCTTTTGTGTACCCTTGACATTTGAAATGATTAAATGATGGCATTAATTGAATTCCATGTTGCATAATTTCACCGCTAGAAATGTTATCACATGCATACAGACCTGTACCATGCAAGAAGAGATGTGGATGCTGACAGCTATTGCTTATTTTATGTGAACAATTACATGTAGACATGTCTTCCTTCTCCCAGACCGTGTCTACAGCCAGTGAACTGCGGAAGCCGATATACTGGATCGTGGCAGCCAAAGCCATCGACTACGAACAGATGTTACTCTTGATGTCCGGCGTTAAATGGGACATTAGAGAGATCATGTCCCAGCATAACATATATGTGGATGTCCTGTTGAAGGTAATGTTGCCAAAAGAGCATGTGTGGGATGTTTTGGCTTGGAAAGTGTAAAATGCTTTTATGAACCATTTAATTCATATGTGTTTGTGAATTATACAGTGTGTGCACAGGTGAGTTTTATTGGGGACATCATCAATGTATGGTTTTGTGTTTGCATCAGTACATTATTGCTAAACAATAATGAAATAATGAAAATGCTAGTAACGTTCTCCTTCATAGATTAAATGTCATTAAAAAGACAAAAAAGCCACGAGCTTGGCAATGCGTCTTTTACGCACAGTTGCTTCGGATTTTATCCCCATTATGCATAGTATTTGTTTATTCATATGCATATACATATTATGTTACATGTTCATATTACAAATATAGGTTACTAAATACGAGTGTTAGTGCGGAAAAAAATGCTTACCTTACCGGTGGCCACCGTGTGCCTCCGGTGCTCTGATAGTTTTTGTTTTGCTTTTCTTCTGACATCATTGAACCGTTTTTTTCACGGGGCAACGGTTCTCAGTACGTCAGGGCAAACCTGATTTACAATATTTGTAATCTCCTCCCAGGCCGCTTTTGCATCATCAGCCCGTGGAGGTCTGCTCACGTGACCATATATTCGGCCACTGTGAGCTTGGACCTCCCGGATCACTTTCCGGGAGAAGTTTGGCCGTCCTCCGCTGTCTTCATCCATATTCAGCTAAACTTGCAATACGCTTCGCCACTGGCGCATTTAAAGGTGAGGAGAGGAGCTCATTTGATTGGTGAAGTCACGCCTTCTCTCCTCTCTCTTTGCCACCGGTAGAAGGGACAGAGGCGTACTTACGCCAGGCTGCGCGTGCAAAATGCAAAATTTGCCTAAAACACACCCATTGGCGAGGCACAAGTGAAGTTGTGCCTGGTCTACAAATTTAGAACCCCAAGACTTTATTATTGTATTCACAAAATCGATAAAAACAGACAAAATTCATACATCTGTTTAGTTAGTCCATGGCTGACACAGCAAGTACGTTCTCCAAAGTAGATGTCATTTGTGTTCTAATTAAACAACACTGCTGTATAAAATACAGTATTTTCAATTCAAAAAGTTATCATAAAATTATTGTTGCACATTACTTACAGACGCATAGTCTTCAAGGCGGACGTGTATTACAAAGTATTTACTATTACTTAAGGGCAGCAAATGTTACTACCAGTCAAAATTTTGGAGACACTTGCTCGTGTTATTAAATGAGAAAACGTGTCCAAGCATTTGACTGGTGTTGTTTATATATACTTATATAAGTAATAAAAGTTGCAGGACATACTGGTTGCTGCAATCCAAGGGGTGTACTTAATTCTGTGAAATGCTGTATACAGTATCATAAACAACTTGAGAAAGCCCGGTGGGTTCTCCATATGCTGCCACATGGCAACATGGTGGGTTCTCCATATGTCAGCGTCACACTGCAGTTTTTTTAACAGTGCTGCAAAAACTTAATTTAAAAGAAATATTGATTTTTACACACTTTGCAGCCTTCTAACAAATATAAGTTTGATATTATGTCCTCTGTATCCCTTTCCTCCGGCTCCCCTGACGAGAACACAAGCTCCTATCATGCTGACTGAATACAAGCAGCCGGATGTGGGGCTGGAAACTTGATTGGAAACACTGAAGCAATTGCATAAAAATGGCAAGAAGTTAAGCTGAACAAACACTTTTTTTTACTTGTGGAGAAATTTGACAATACACATTTTAATGCAATATACTTCCCCAGTGTTCTCTTGCATTTTATGAACAGATTATGTGAATAACATCTGAACAACACCATCAATCATGGCTGTTGTGGCTTATTGTTTTGTGATCCATCTATCAATTTTCTAAACCGCTTATCGTCATTAGGGTCGCGGGGATGCTGGAGCCTATCCCAGCTGACTTTGGGCGGCAGGCGGGGTACACCCTGGACTGGTCGCCAGTCAATCGCAGGGCATGTTTTGTGATTCTTTATATGGAAAAAAAATCTTTGTTCCAGTTAAAGTACTTGATGCCTAGTCCTGTATGCACAGTCTCATATGCATATTCCTTCTAGGACAAAAGCCAGAAGAAATGTGCACTAACACTTGACTTTTAAAAGCTATTATTTAAAATTGTGTAAACAAACTGTGAGAGTTTCATGCTTACAGTTTTTCCATGAATTTTTTAAAATTAATTTTTGCCTGTCATTGAAAGTGACCCACTAAATTTTGGAAGTTTTTCTCGGCAGAAACAGAGGAGTCAGATTCAAAATTCCAAAGAACAAAGAAAAAATATTTTGTGGAAATATTACTGTAATTTCCCGTGTATACAGTAAGTCGCTACTTTTTTCTTGTGCTTTCAACCCAGCGGCTTGTATAGTGATGCGGCTGATTTATGACTTATTTATAAAAGATTGCATTCACAATTTGAACATGACTTCTTTATTGCTAATGTTTATATTTGAGTTCATTTAGCCATTTGTATGCCAGAAAATGTGTAATTTAGGCAAAAATATGTACAATTTGTTTAAATATACATCTTTTTTTCACTAACAATAGGTATACAACCAGGAATGTATTCAACCAGGAAACAGCATATTTTTTTAAGTAATACAGTATATGTTTGAAAAACCGATGAACGAGCACGACTTTAGTTAGACTGAATGGCCAAAATTATTTGGGTGATGTTTGGCGGGGGCATATGTGGCTTGCGGGTTGTCTATTGAGAACCACTACACTAAATAGTCACCTTTATGCATGATCATCATGCATTTTGAAAAGACCCACATCTCACTCCCCACATTCCCATGAAGGAACATATTATATCACATATCCTCCCAAAAATCTATATATCATGTGTGTATAAATAGATTCATGTATAATGCAATATTTCACTCATAGGGATAAGTTCAATAAAAAACACCAACTTAGGGCACCTCTTGAATTTTCCAATTGCTCACAGATCTTCATTTGGCTGTGGCAGCACTGTGGTTAAGTCTAACTAATGTAGCTTATGAGCTAAATTGCCTTGGGGAAAAATCTTAGAGTCACTGGCCTGGATTAAGTGTCTTACATTGTCAAAATGGTCCAGTTGATGGACTGGCATGGTGCATATTACAACTAGCGTGTCCCTTTTTCCCGGCGGATGCTAATAACCCACTCTAACAACTTGTCAGAAACACACACCGTAATGCAAGCGCATTGTGCCGTGTGCATTGATTGAAATGAGCGTGCCACTTTTTTCTTACACTGCATGCAGGAAGATATTTTATTCATGAATGTAGGTCTATCATGATCCTTCAACAATGACATTGATTTGCATATAAAGTGGCATGGAGATGCTGTAGGCTCCAAATGACTACATTGAGAAAATGCTGAAGTAAGATAGTATTGTGAAGCTATTTAATAATAAATAGCATAATATTCAAGGATGCAAAATTATATACAGTTGTGTATGATAGCTATCACAGGGTTCTTTTTAGTTCGTTAATTGAGTAAAGAAGTATAGTATGACCGGAGATACAGTATGTTGCTAAAGACACACTAGAAAAGTTTGGCAGAGCATGAATGTATTTATGTTAAAAAGAGACTTGTCTTAAAAAACAACATAAAGTGTGCACATGGTGAGTGCACAGCAGGGGCCTCAAAAATTTTTACATAACAGTAAAGCTTAAAAACAGGGTACATAGCACATCTGTGATGCATCCAACTGGTTTTGCATTAAACTGGCTTAGCTGGGGAATTGAGGGTAAATTTCACACACACGCCGTATGCTGCTTTCTCTTGGTAGACAGTATTGAAGTCTCACTCCATACCGTTTTTGTCTTCTTTCAAGGAATTTGAGATGTTTAACAAGCTGCTCAGTGACGTCTCCAGACACGTGCGCATCCCACTGCCTGTGTCCAATGTCCTGTGGGAGCATTGCATCCGCTTGGCCAACAGGACTCTTGTAGAGGGGTAAGGAAGTCAGCCACATTAGTAATCATCATCCAGGAAATGACTGGATTGACTGTGTTTTAACTCGTGATACCAATATGGTCCAGAATATATGCTTATTATTTAAACCTGGTTTTTATTGTGGACATACGGGATTGCAATTGGTGTGGTGTATGTTGTTGTTAAGAATTCAATAGTTTGACAACCAGGGGGAAGAAACATGTTTATGTGTCTGGATGTTTGGGCTGCATGTGTTCCCTACAGAAGGGGAGGAATTGGAAGTTTGTGGGCGGGGTGTGAGCTGTCCACAGAGATGTTGCCTGCACTCTTGTGGACTAAGTTCAACAGTCGCAAGAAGGAAATCCTCTGCTGTGCCTTTTTCCGATTCATGTCAATGTTGGGGGACCACTTCAGGTACCAGGAGATGTGGGCGGGTTCACTGTCATTTCCGACCAGCTGATCTACCTCACGTCTATAAGCAAATTCACCACCGTCAACAATGACAGATGACAGTGGTGTCATCTCTCAATTTCAGCAGTCTCACAGCTGGGTCCCCTGAGGTGCAGTCATTTGTATATCGGGTGTCTAGTACAATATATAGGTGACTAGACCCATTCAGACTGTTAGCCGCTTCGATGTGGACTCCATCATAAGACGTTTGCGCAAAGAATGGTGCATGGTACTGTGATAGTGATGTTACTTCCTGTCCGTCACACACTCTAAGAACTGTATTTAAACATAGCTACTGCACAGTCACTGCAAGCTGGAATCGTGTGATCAGGTATTGACAAGTGAGCCTGCCAGAAGCCTTTCCTGAGGGCAGGTCCTTGTATTGCATTTGCCTTCTGTCACCAACTGCTGGCATTCGGTAAATGGAATGACAAATAGCAAACTGAAAAGACAAAGACACAGTGGAACATAAATGCCAAAATACAATATACATATATTGTATACAACAAATACAATATAAAAAAAGCTATGACATAATGGAAAAAGCAAAGACACAATGTAAAAATTATAGGACCCCATTTACATATTTTTGTATTACTGATCCTCTTTACATGTCCACATATGTATTTCCTTTTAATTTTGGCACTCCTGTGATTCCCTATCAGAAAGCATTTGTAATGTACATTGTTCATATCTTTAGGCTATTTGAAGAATTCCTAAATACAGTACAGTGAGACCTCAGTTTTTGTCATTTATGTTTTCCAAAAGGTCAGAGAAAAACAGAAACATTTTTACGATAGTAAATGATGTAAATCCAATTAATTCGCTCTAGACACCCCAAAATCTAAACAAAAATGCATTTTATAGACAATAATTATAGTTTTGCATAGCAGTGCAAAATACCTTAAGTGCAATATTGAAAGTTGGGCGGAATTTTTGGGTGAAAAACGAATCTTACACAAATTCAATCATACAAAAACCAAGGTTTTAACTGAACATGGGGCAAAGCCAGTCCTGCCAGAGGCGGAGGACGGCGGGGGGTGCGATAGGGGTCAGTGGGTGTTGTATTCTAAATTGTCCTGCCTCTCACCCGATGTCAGCTGGGATAGGCTCCAGCGTACCCCCACGACCCTAATGAGGATAAGCGGCAGAGGAGATGGATGGATGGATGAAAGAAGAGAACATCTGCACAACATAAATTTGAAATTCCTCCCAAAGATAGTGCCGTCATGCACCAAGAACAACAAGCATATTTACATCCAGCTCCTATAAGAGTCCTGCAGCCTACTGTTGTCAGGCAGGTTCCTATGGGAACTATCGTTCCAGAAAACAACTCTCAATTCTCCCCGTCACTCTTGCATTGTTCATCTGCAGTCTTTGCTCAGACTCATTCGGGAATTGCATGACACGACCCTCTCTCGCTAACTGTAAAACGTTCTTGACACATCTCTTCGCAATGCATTTCATCACTCATCACTTTGTAAGCGCCACATATGGGTTGTGATAGGTGACAGGATGGCACTGCGTGTTTCGAGTTTTTTTGTTGTTGTTGTTGTTGTTTTTTTTTTTGTGCACTACCTGCGTCCTTGTTGTTGGGTGGATGTGATGAACTCTTTTGATCTGTCAGACTTGCAGCGCAGCAATGCTGAGTCATGGCAGCTTTCTGATGATTTGAGACTGCAGTCAAGCTTCACTTCTAATTTGCATAGGTTGCAGTTCATTTTTTTGGCAGGGGCTTTACAAAGAACAAATGTCTTTTTAAGTGCTCTGGTGCCATACCAGTCTTTAAACAGTGGACATTAAGTGCACCCACTAAGAATTGGGAGCAGGTAACTTTTTTTCATATTCAGTAAATTAACTTTTGGACCTGGCTCATCACAACTGCAGCGTCAGGAAATTTTCAGCACATTAGTGAGTAGAATTTATAAGTACAATTTCTCTTTTTGTAGCCTAGACACTTTTTATTTCACACAAGTGTTTTGTTTAGCAGCCTGACAATAAAAACAGACAGGATTACAACGCATTTAAAGAAAGAGTTTACATTGTGCAAAAATAAGCATTATTGTACATAAACAGACGTTTTCGTATATTCAAGACTGGTAGAGCTGTTCAGCTCATCAAAGCTCGTCCTTGAGAGATGTTAAAGGCTGTATTCAGATCAAAGATAACCCTCAGGGGTATTACAGGCAGGACAAAGCCATTCTGTCATTTTAAAATTTTGATGATGAGACATCAAACACTGAACGTTGACTGATTTAAGGCCGCAGATCATTTTGTACACTGACTCACATTTTTATTTGATCTGCTAGACTTTCATTTCGAAAAATGATAAGCTCTCTATCATTTTGTCTGTGCCGGATTTCTCCACATCTTTCTCACAGTTTTGATGCCTGACCAATTAAACACACAAGCTAATCTGATATGTGCAGAACAGCCATCACTAACTGACGGCCGCCTGTAAGTGCCGGTGCTTATTTTGACATCAATTTTTAATTTTGTTTTAATCATTGCTTTGTAACAGGGTTAGGGTTCATAGGCTACAGGGTTTGGCTTAGGGTAGGCACTCGGCGTATGTAATGCAACTCTGCTCTTTTTCAGCAATAAAAACAACAGTGGCCTCAATTATTGTGCAAACTCACTTCTCTCCGCTTCACTTGTCAAGATGACTCGCCTGCAGATGCCGCTTCAAGTTAGTTTTGTTTTTTGCGGTGATAATTGTTTTTTCCTGTGCCTATAGCATATGTTTCGATCGGTATCACCATTCGTGGTTGCCAATTTGATTCAAGAATAATATTCGTTTATTCAGACCGATACGATTCAACAAGATTCAGTAACTTTTTTCCCTGCTTTGATGCAGGCAGGGAAATACTGTAGTTTTCAATGAGTAAGTGTTAAAAAGGTGCTGCCATGGCGATTTTTCTTCTGCGCCTGCCTAGGTAAGCTTATGTTCATGACAAGTGTTTTAAGTCGTCATATTCACTGCTGCGCTCGAATGCGTAACGTCTTAATTTGCAAATAGTGTTAGAACACAACTCACATTGAACTTGTTAAACCCAGTGGAATCACGGGATGTCGATACTCACCATGACAGTCTCACTCAGGGTGTCATAAACAGAAAAAGCCAAAACATCACACGACTATGCAAGAGGCAGATAACAACAGACAAGGATGAAAATGGGGGAGGGCTCAATAAACAACAAGACAGTCCCAGAAAGGACACTGGGGAGCAGGAAGTGTTCCCAGCAACGCTACAATACGACAATATCTCTCGCTCCAAATAAATCAAAGTGACGCATGCGTGGCGAGGTAAAAGGAAGCGGAGAAACTTGTTGATGTGGTCTGCGGTCTGAGTCCAGTCGGGTCTGTGTGGAGGTGAGTTGAACTGAGCGTTCCACGGGCCGTGGCCCCCATCCGCTCCTATCCGCTCCCATGTTAAATGGGAAAAAAAAGCGCATGGCAGTAGATGGGGGTTCCTTCTGGTTGTGGCGTTTCATCGCGTGAATCTGGTCTGGTTCAGAGTGCAGATTGCATTGATAGATTCCTTGCTTTTTTATTTATTTATTTTTTTTTAAATCTTGCAGCGTAGCCTATGGGGGGCGGTGTGGGAGTGGAATTGATGTCAGGGCCATTTACAGGGCTGCACCGTTGTTTGTGCATTGGCTAAACACGACACGCCAAGGGAATTAAAATACTGTATATTCCACAGACCCAGACATGTCTTTTTCAAAACAAAAGTGGTTCAGCTGTGTGAGAGGAAGCGCTGTCAGGTCCCTAGGATTAAAATGTAGGAAAGAGAAGCCAATTTCAGAAAAACCCGTTGACTGAGGTTAAAGAACTGTAAAATTTCACAAAAATTTGAAATGTATTACTGATTTAAATACTTATTAGTTTTTCATTTGTTTATGTGTGTGTTGATTGATTGGTTTTGTTTTATCAGTATTTTTGTAGAGAAAACAGTTAACAATACAGTATGTTCCATACAAATGACTACCAAAGAAGGGATGTACCCAAGGAAAGTTATTTATTTATTTGTTGATTGAGAATTTTATTGGTAGTTTTGCACACAACTTGTTTACAGTGTCCTTGTTTATCCAATAATGTTCAGAGAATATTGGATTTTTTATATTTATTTAAATTACGTGCGTGTGCGGCGAGGCTGCGGCTCAGCCTCAGCCAGACCCTGCCTCCAGCGGCCCCAAGGTAAATTGAGTTTGAGACCCCTGATGTAAACCAATGAAAATACACCCAATATCCTATGAAAAATTGCTTAGAATGTCCACACGGACTCTTCTAACAGACCGTGCACGCTCAGCGTCACATGACATCATCTGTGCGCCTCAGTCAAGAGACATGACTAATCGACTTACGACAAATCAAATTGTTACAATGGTAACGTTTAACGCCTTTATCATTAAAACAAAAAAGCTAAAAACACACATCCATATAAAACCTGCCGTGCTTAAATCCAATGCTTTATTTCCTAGTATTGATTATATCGATTGATTACCTTTCAAACGATGTTAGATTGATATATGTCGTCTGGAATGGCAGTTTGGTTTACACAGATCTATGAAGTTGGATCATAGTAGTATAATTTCATACCTTGATCTAGTGAATGAATCGTTACACCCCTAATATATTTATACTGTATATGACATACTGTCTTCACAAAGACGACATGTCATAGCAGTGTGTATGTGTGTGTGGGTATATGTACATATACTGTATATGTGCATGAATGCGTGCGTGTGTGTGATCTGTCCATTTCAGACTCTGATGAGAAAAATTCTGGCCCTTCTACAAAGTAACCGAGGACCACCGAGTAAGACATTGGCGGGTGGGATACAATGTGGAAGTTATGCTTATAGATACTGTATGTAAATACTTTGGATCGCTTGGAATGTTAAACAGAAAAACACAATTCACAATTAAAAGCGACCCTTTCCACCTATCAAACGTGTGCATGCGTTACAGAAAAACAAGAGAAATGTGCTTCCATTTTCAGTTTGGCAAATGTCAGCAGCAAGTTAGCGAGCACACCATTTGGCTTGTGGCGCTTCCATGGCACAAGGGTGTCTGTGATTTGCTGCTCGAAAATGAACATTATAGAGTGCCATCTGGCAATGCGAGGAAATGTGTCTGGCGTGTGAGAATTGGGTCTGGGCGACATTTAGAATGGCAAAAGTACAAACAGCATTAAGAAATTCTCCAGCGGTTGGACACAAACAAACCAACGTGGTGACAAATATTGATCTTTTACTTTTCCCTCTGGTAATCTGGCCTCTTTCACAGCTATGCGAACGTGAAGAAATGCAGCAACGAGGGCCGAGCCCTGATGCAGCTGGACTTTCAGCAGTTCCTGATGAAGTTAGAGAAGCTCACAGACCTGAGGCCTATCCCTGATAAGGAGTTTGTGGAGACCTACATCAAGGCCTACTACCTGACTGAGAACGATATGGAGCAGTTCATCAAGAACCACAGGGTGAGACGACTCTTCCCGTGTTTGCATTTGTCTTTCCTACGCTGAAACACGGCAGCTGTTTGACTCAGCCAACAGTATATCTTTACCAACATTGTGTTTCCAATACAGTCACTCCCCATTTTTCTCGGTGGTTACAATCGGGGACCACCAGTGAATAGCGAAAAAAACACAAGTAATTAACACGCCCATAAAAATGTACATTTTATTTTATTTTTGTATTAATATTTTTTTGTCTTGTCCAGCATCATAACAGCTGAATGGGAGTCAAGCTGCCTTTAAGTGCTGAGCAAAATTGCTTTGCCAAGGGAGACTTCATAATCCAAATGAGTCTCCCTTGACATTTGACTGCGTTTATTATGAATTTTGTTGAACCACATTTCGATGCTGGACCTGACCTGAAAAGGGATGGGTGGGGGTGGGGTTGGGGGATATAAGAAAGGGTGCAGAAGAACCTCACAAACATATTTCAACCATATTATAAACAACCATCTTCTTCTTTTCCTTTCGGCTTATCCCTGCTTACCATGATAATCACAATTTTAGCAACAAGCAACTGGGAAGAAAAAAAATAAAATTTCCCTCCCAGAGGACGAGCCAAGAGGCAGTAGGCACCCCTGTTTCCCGGGACCCCGTCCAGCACGAAGCGAGGTCTTTCATAGGCCCTGGACACACAGCTACCGCAGTCCGGGAGCAGCCTCTCCCAGATGTGCTCAAAGCCAACAGGCATGCCACTGTAGGAGATCCCGGTGGCCCGCACCCCCGAACACCACCACAGCCATCCCCACCCCGTATCAGAGAGGAACCCGGGCAACACACCCCACCACTCAGAGAGGCAGCAACCCTCCAGGCACAGTCACACACCTCACCCCACACCACTGCCCCCAGTGCCCACACCACTGTTGAATCCCCTGCACCCAACATACACAGAAACACACACTAACACACACCAGCACTCGCGCACACAAACCCACACCCGCCCAACCCCATGCACACTCCCCCAACCCAGGTCCTCCCAGGCACCAATCCGGCACCGGTACGCGGGACTCTGATTTTGGATGAACATTTGCAATAAAAGTGACTGTAGTTATTAAATTAAATTCAACTCCTGAACAAGGTTTAAGCCCAAGATATTCCTCACACACTCTTTAAACACATTCAAATTATAAAATATAAAGGTACTCACCGCCAATAAATTATAATGTAAGATCCATAAACAGATGGAATCAAGTCAGGGTGTAGCTATGTGTAACTATGATGCGTTCAAGGACAGCTGAACAAAGTGCGAAATCTCAACACTTTACAAAAAAAACATTATCAATGCAGAAATTGTGGGCTTTCTAGCAGTTGTACATTATGCCAGTGTTATCACGCATTTAAAAATTATTGCCGGTGAATGAAATGTGTTTTCTGTGGGAAAAACTGCCTGTTTTCAGAGACAAATATTTCAAACAAACCAACAATTGTGAGTGCTAGATTGGGAGTGTAAGGGGATCCACTCTATAATAAATATGTAGGTTGTTTGCATAACCACTCCGCAGTAAAATAATGAACTTCAGCTTGTGCCATATCTAGTATGCTGGATATTTAACACATAAAACCGTTAAAGTAGTATTTCTCTTCTATATTCGGGTCTGGGTAATTAATAAAAAATATCCCATCTAATTCCTGTATTCATAAACATTATATAATCATAGATTTTATTTAGAAGCACTTTCCTAGACACTCAATGGAACTTTACAATGAAGCAATAAAAATACCCCATCCGTTTATTTTCCGTTTATGTATGTATTTTCATTATATCCGACAATAAGTGAGTTGCGATGTCTTGTATGTCTATTACTATTTTATTTACTGGTGCTGTTTCTGTACTCAACAGAAGAATATACCAGACTTTTAATTTAAAAATACAAAATATTCCATTTCCTTTATTTATTTTTAAATATCCTCAAATAATAAAGCAGCTAAATTTAGTTACACTTGTTACAATGTTAAGCACATTATAAAAAACATAATATTTTACATAAAATATATATATTCATATAATATGTGCATATGCATATTGGAAACTTATGTTTGTCCACTCTAGAAGCATCACCATAAACTTTATCTTTACAGATGCCAAGGCTGTTATTTTCTTTCTCCCCACTACAGGGTGCGACTACTGCATTCCCGTTGCGTAAAAGATGTCTATTTGTCATTTTCTTGCAGGAGTACTCCATGAAGCAGCTCACAAACCTGGTGAACGTTTGTCTGGGCTCCCACATAAACAAGAAGGCCCGCCAAAAACTCCTGGCAGCCATTGATGACATTGACAGACCCAAGAGATAGACTGCTCTTTAATGTAGCAAAAAGCTTAAAGACAGTCATCGTAGAATGTCATATACATACAGTAAATATACATGTCTAAGTGTGTGTGTGTGTGTATCTATATATACATATACATAGATATACACACACACACGCACACACACACACACATATACAGTACTACCCAGAAAATGTGAATATCCTGAAAGGGTGAATTTAACATCAATCAAATAATATGCAAATCATCATATTTCAAGTTTTTTTTCCTTTTGATTTTGCTGATCAGGTCTTGCAGCTTAAAAAAAAATTCAAATTTTCTGAGTTTGTGGGATTTATAAGATGAAAATCTTAATCAGCAAAGTTACAACGAGGAACTCCTTGAAATATGTCAATTTACATGTAATGGCTCAATAAAATTTGTTGGTGTCATTTTTATGTTAAATTGCAAAAATTAAACAACTTTTACTTGATATGATAATCTTTCAGGTAGTACTGTATATACACAGTACCACATACAGTAAACCTGCTGCTGTGTACAACAAGTACTCCTGATTGTGATTGTGATTGTTTGATCCCTCGTGATGATGGAATTAACCTAGAGTCCGTCGCATTTGGGTACTGCGAGTGCTCTGATCCATACTGCAGTTCAGCACACTTCTCTCCCTTCGGCAGGATTGGAAGATGCACGATTCCACGCACAAGAAGTAATAGAATTACTGTAATGTGATCATTCTCCTCAAATTCTTAATTTCATAATGGAAATAAAATATAAGACTCAATATAATCCAACCCATGGCACGCGCGCTCATAACATACATGCGTGTAATAGAGACGTGTCATGTAATTAAAGCGATTGCTCCTCTCGCAAGTTCTTAATTTCACTTGCCACCTTGCGCAATATTAATTAGGAAATCTCAATAAGACTGGACATAAACCACAAAGTCAGTAATAGAGCAGTATAGAAGTGATGGGATAAGCAAATAGTAAGAATAGCCCTTTCACAAGTTATTAATGACAACCACCACCTTGCACAACAAGACTAAGAAAATCTCACAAAAAGTCTAGAAATTATCCACAAAGTCAGTAATAGAGTCGCATAAAAGTGACAAGACAAGCAAATTGTATGAATGACCTTCTTGCACGTTATTAATGTAAACTGCCACCTTGCACAATAGAAATCAGAACATCTCAAAATAGGACCAGAAATAATGCACAGAGTCAGTAACAGAGCCGTACAGAAGTAATGGGACAAGCAAATGGCATGAATGGTCTAGCTTGAATACACCCTAATCCTCATATGTGCACCTTAATGCTCATTACCATGTGATTTTCCAAAAATGAAAAGTGTAACATAAAGCTGCATTCCATCACTTGGAACCAAATGTGATTCATTTAGTTTAGGAAAACAAATCTGTAAAACATGAACTCACAGAGTGTTTCCCCAATTCACTTTAAGTGTACATTAGCAGACACTTCAGGGTATTTGTGCCTAAACGGTTCCTGCTTGTGGTTTTGGTTTTATGTGTTGATGTGTGGAATAATCTTTAATGTAACTGAAATGTACGGCCTGACATGAAATGAGCAACATATTAAGATTGTGCGTGCAGCACCTGAACATTTTTGGGAGGATGTGGGGATGAGAGGCCGTCCACGGGGTATGATTGTGACTTTACAAGAAGAAGAATGCTGTAAATGTGAGTGGTTTGAACTACAGTATGTATTTATTTCTAGCTCTGTGTCTTGTTGAATTTTTATATAACATCCACTGTCATTAGCATGTCATCCGTCTCATGAAAATACCTGTAACCATCATAGTGCTGAATCCTAACAAATAAACCCAATGATAGTGCACAGTAACGCTGGCTTTTATTCTTAGCATAATGATGATACCTAACCTTTTCCAAAGCATGTGCAGGGAGTGCAGAATTGTTAGGCAAGTTGTATTTTTGAGGATTCATTTTATTATTGAACAACATCCATGTTCTCAATGAACCCAAAAAACTCATTAATATTAAAGCTGAAATATTTTTGGAAGTAGTTTTTAGTTTGTTTTTAGTTTTAGCTATTTTAGGAGGATATCCGGGTGTGCAGGTGACTATTACTGTGCATAATTATTAGGCAACTTAACAAAAAACAAATATATACCCATTTCAATTATTTCTTTTCACCAGTAAAACCATTATAACATCTCAACATTCACAAATATACACTTGTGACATTCCAAAACAAATCAGTGACCAATACAGCCACCTTTCTTTGGCTGCCATCCATGGATTCTGTCAGTGTTTTGATCTGTTCACCATCAACATTGCGAGCAGCAGCAACCACAGCCTCCCAGACACTGTTCGGGAGAGGTGTACTGTTTTCCCTCCTTGTAAATCTCACATTTGATGATGGACCACCGGTTCTCTATGGGGTTCAGATCAGGTGAACAAGGAGGCCATGTCATTAGTTTTTCTTCTTTTGGACCCTTTCTTGCCAGCCACGCTGTGGAGTACTTGGATGCGTGTGATGGAGCATTGTCCTGCATGAAAATCATGTTTTTCTTGAAGGATGCAGACTTCTTCCTGTACCACGGCTTGAAGTAGGTGTCTTCCAGAAACTGGCAGTAGGACTGGGAGTTGAGCTTGACTTCATACTCAACCCAAAAAGGCCCCACAAACTCATCTTTGATGATACCAGCCCAAACCAGTACTCCACCTCCACCTTGCTGGCGTCTGAGTCGGACTGGAGCTCTCTTCCCTTTNTTTTTCGGTCCAGCCACGAGCCCATCAAGACTCACTCTCATTTCATCAGTCCATAAAACCTCAGACAAATCTGTCTTCAGATATTTCTTGGCCCAGTCTTGATGTTTCAGCTTGTGTGTCTTGATCAGTGGTGGTGGTTTTCCAGCCTTTCTTACCTTGGCCATGTCTCTGTGTATTGCACACCTTGTGCTTTTTGGCACTCCAGGGATGTTGCAGCACTGAAATATGGCAAAACTGGTGGCAAGTGCCATCTTGGCAGCTGCACGCTTGACTTTTCTCAGTTCATGGGCAGTTATTTTGCGCCTTGGTTTTTCCATACGCTTCTTGAGACCCTGTTGACTATTTTGAATGAAACGCTTGATTGTTCGATGATCACGCTTCAGAAGCTTGGCAAAGTGCTGCATCCCTCTGCAAGATATCTCACTATTTTTGACTTTTCAGAGCCTGTCAAGTTCTTCTTTTGACCTATTTTGCCAAAGGAAAGGAAGTTGCCTAATAATTATGCACACCTGATATAGGGTGTTGATGTCATTAGACCACACCCCTTCTCAGTACAGAGATGCACATCACCTAATATGCTTAATTGGTCTTTCCAGCCTGTACAGCTTGGAGTAAGACATGCATAAAGAGCATGTTTGCCTAATAATTCTGCACTCCCTGTATATACTGTACAAAAGGTCTTGGTCAAGTACATCTTGTGGATAAATGGACTGAAGTAACCACAGACAAACTAAAACTTGTAGAAAGCCTCTCTACAAGAGTGGAAGCTTTTATTTTCCCTCTTTCACTTCCTGTAAGTGTATCGTAATGACCGGGGGTCCCAATACTTTGTGACCTTACACTCATGCAGGCCCTTTGCCCCTCCTGCAGTGCAAAATTACTTTGTCCCATTTTTCGATAAAAAGACCAGGTGCTCTTGTTTGCACCGGCATTGTCCGTCCCTTTCAGACAAAATCCAGGAGCCGAGCCATAGAAATCACCCCAGCTGTCTTCATTATCCAGTCTCATTTGCATTTATATGTTGGCACGAAGACGTACCTGCATGTGTTTACTCATTAGCGACAAAACAGCAGAAAATGAGAAAAACTGACTTTGGTCGTCCATGAACAACAGCAACAAGATTGAAGACATGCTAACTTTTCCGGGCAGGAAGTGTGAAGGAGCAAAGTCATCCTGTCTTAAAGTACAGTCCCCTGTTTTAGCTACCTGCTCAAGTATTGATTAAAACCTTGGGGGTCAGTGCCGGTGACTTTGTGAGCTATGCACCATGAATCATGCATGGCCTCTGCAGTCAAAATGGACTTTGTTGACCCCTGCAAATTTTCTGCATGCTTCTGCCCATTTTGAGTGTGTTAAAAAGCCTTGGCTGTTTAAACAACTTGAAAATGAGACGGTGGGTGGTGAGTAAACGTAGAAGATGAAAAGTTCCTCGTGTACTCCTCAAAGGTTGGCCTTGGTAAACGAACAAGCAAAAAAGGCGTTTATTGCTGGCTATGCTGTCAGATCAGCTCGAGAAACACGTTAAAAAAACATAACAAAAACACACATCATATGCATGTAAGTTGCATCTGTGATGTTTACAACCATGCTTTGTTTGTAACTAATGAGTTTATCTTTGTATTGCTATACAATAATGTATACATATTCATACCGAACTACCATTTTATATAAACTACTACTTCTCCCATTTTTACTTATATTTTTGTAATATCAGTTACCCTTAAGGGCAGCACGGTGGATGAGTGGTTAGCACATTGGCCACACAGTCAGGAGATCTGGAAGACCTGGGTTTAAATCTCCGTTGGGCATCTCTGTGTGGAGTTTGCATGTTCTCCCCGTGCGTGTGTGGGTTTTCTCCGGGTACTCCGGTTTCCTCCCACATTCCAAAAACATGCATGTTAGGTTCATTGGCGACTCTAAATTGTCCATCGTTATGAACGTTTGTTTGTCTATATGTGCCCTGCGATTGACTGGCGACCAGTCCAGGGTGTACCCCGCCTCTCGCCCAAAGCCAGCTGGGATAGGCTCCAGCATCCCTGTGACCCTAATGAGGATAAGCGGTATAGAAAATGAATGAATGAATGAGTTACCCTTAAACTGTTTCTTCTTGTCATGTTACATTTTTGTAACATGTTTTATTCCAACTACGACCATAATGTTTTCTAAAAGTTAATTTTATTTACTTTATTTTTGTAATACAACTTTTTCCATGCAGAACATCTAAAGAACTTTATTATTGTGTATATATATATGGATATTGTTTTGGTTATATTATAACTTGCAGTTGACTGGCGATCAGTGCCGGGTGTCCCACCTCTCGCCTGAACTCAGCTGGGATACGCTCCAGCATACCCCAGCAACCCTAAAGAGAATAAGCGGCATAGAAAATGGATGGGATGGCAATAACATTAATCTCATAAAAATGTGAGGGTTTTTCTCATAACATTGTAATGAATTACTTGTTGTTTTAAGATGACTACTTAATTCTTGTAGTATTATACCTGTCATCATAAGTGTTTTTAAGCTGCATTTAAAGCTTTTAAGATGGTAATGCCTTGTTTTCTCAACCAGTCTCAGCGATGCAGACAGCTCACTGGATGCGTTGCACAAACTTTCAAGACAGCGCCTTGAGAACTGCTGCTAATTTGCTGGCTGACTAGCTGTGCTCAGGTGGAACAAATGTGTGTGTGTGTGTCCGCGCGGGAAAACATGAGCCGAGCACGTCCTGTGTGACGCTCTACTCAAGGCTGACAACACCAGGGAAAAGCTTGTTTGTTAAATTGGACTACAAATAGCTTCGTATCTGCAAACAAAGCAGCGTATGCACCCTGGGACGAATACTGTACATTTTTTAACAAACTAAATAGTCTGTATAACTGTGGAACCTCGACTTATGAAAACCGCGTTATACGAAAAATTCGTAATACAAAACGGGCTTCCGAGAAATGTTTGTCCCATTTAACGAAAAAATATTCAAGTTACGAACACCAAAATGTAGAGTCCCGGCCGACAGCTGTAGCTTATTTTGAATGTACGCCAGGCTTCCCTCCCAGGGGGCGGTAATACACCCAAGCAATGGACACCAACCGCCATAAAACCGAAGAAGAAGTAACAACATTTATTATTACGTTTATTATTTTATCATTGTTTATTTGCATTCGTGCACATGTAAATGATAATGTTGTCAAGAATGAACATATTTCATTCGAGTGGGTACAATATTTCAATTATATACGACTATTTTCGATATTTCTGCATATATTTACTGCATTTATATGGTAAATCTCGTCTCGGAATACCAAATTTTCAACACATTCTGACTTCACCATACAGCTGCTCCTCGTTATCAGCGGTTAATTGTTTTCAGACTTGACCACCATGAGTGAATTATCACAAAGTATGATTCAATATTAATAAATGCTTTTGTAGTTATAACATAGAAAACCTGTTTACGATCTTCTAAACGAGTTTTCTGACATTAGAACCCTGCAGGCATCACACAACACCCATATAATCATCTCTACACTCCTATTACACAATAAAGAAGATACCAGCAGAGAAAATCTGCCATAAGAGACATACAGGCGTCCCTCGCTTATTAATTGGTTACCCTCATGTAACTGTTGGGCCAAAAGCCTGCACTGTCGACCTAGTGTTCAGCGCAGCTCTTACGACCGAGCGAGTGAGGTTTTACCAACACACACTCGCATAGCCACACTGGTTGGCATCTGTTACCCTCGTAAAAAAAAATGGAAAAGAGGAATATTGCGTGTGGGCATCCTGCTCTCCATGTGGAGCTGGAGCTTTTCTGTCATGCACGTGTGAAGGCGTACTGTATCTAAAGCCTCCACTGCTGTTGCTTTTATTGCCTGTAGTTAGCGCCATTCAGAGCACAACAACAATCCACATATGCATGCGTGAAAGGACTCTTCAGTCCAAGCGTTTGGCCCGTGTTCTCCTCACCTCTCCAGGTGTTTATTAAATGTCCTTCTCCTCATAACAACAATAGACCTTGTTGGCCTGGAGCTGCGATGTACAATACATTGCTCATTACACTTCATTCACAACCTTGGCAAACAAATGACTCACATCCAGCATGAGTAAAGAGGAGAGTGTGTAAACATGCTGCAGCCCAGTGTGAATCCCTTTATTAAAACGGTAAGCACTACAAGAAAGCCTTTTGCAAATAATACAAAACAGCAAGGGCCACACACACACCCTCATTTCTATTCCATCAGTGTGTTGACTATTTACAAATCTGAAATCATGTAACATTGCGCAACATATTTCACGTCAGCGTATGCAAGGTTGCTCGACATTGCATGTGCTCGTCTCTCAGTACCAGTAAAAAGATAAAACTGCAGATTACCCAGCGAAGTCAAAGAAAGTAGTTTGAAGGTTTGAGGTCACCTCACACTGACATTTTTTCTGTAATTGCCAACTCTTTTTACCTTCCTGGCTCCTCTCCAGCAGACAAGTTAAGCCAGGGGGTGTCCAACCAAAAAAAACAAAAAAAAAAAACACATACAAACACCCCTTTTCTGTGTAATGGTGTGGCCTAATCACCAGTAGAAGGTGGCTAACACCCATGTTGGCAATATTTGTATGTTTGAGATTATGAGATGTTTGTTTGTATTAAAGATGTGGGAGATGGAGCGCATCCATACAGGTGGGGATGTACCAAATCCCAGAGTTACAGGAAGTGATAAGTGATGGGTTCCCGAGAATTTGGTAAAAGTCAGCTGGGATAGGCTCCCGTTCATCTTACCAGTCTTCTTAAAATGCAATAACAGCAAAGTGAATGGCTCTGAGGACTTTTTGAGGGCTGTGTGTTTTTCACCCGGCACCAAGAAGGTAAGAAGGCTCCAATCAAATCCAATCTTTCATCTACAGGATAAAAAAGGCTTGTTTTTTTAGGACTGCAAGCGCAAATCAAAAGCAGTAACAAGTTGGCAGAAACACAAGCTCCAGGGTCCTCCATAATTATCAGGAAAACTTACAAATCTCATTCCTATGTAACAAGGGAACATCTGCTGAAGGAAAGGGGTTCTCTCCTGGCCGAAGTATACAACTAGGCCTTTTTAGTCCACATTCATTCATTCATTTTCTATACCACTTATCCTCATCAGGGTCGCGGGATTTTTAGTCCACATGAAATTTTGTTGGCTCCTCTACGCACTTCACAGACACCAAAGATTGTTATCGTAGAGACAGGCATGCTCTGCATACAGTTTTTGTGTATGTGAATTGCAGTCCCGTCTCTGCTGGCCTAACACTATCAGAAGCACTGACCTACATTTAAGACTTAAGTTCTATTATTTGTTCCATGAAATTCTAATACTTTCTTCCCACCAGTCTTCACTGCTTCCAGTACTTGTATGTGTATGTTATGTTTTTTAGTTGTGTGTGTGTCGTCTAATCTAGCCGTGCACTTCAAAGTTCAGTAGTGCTGGCAGATGTCACAAACTCTTAGTAGCAATGGGGCTGGTTTTGTTTGTTGTTGTTTTGTTTTTGTTTGAGATTTGCCTCGCAGGGCCAGCTAGCTGACCTACAATAACTAGAAATGTCCCTATCCACATTTTTTACTTATGATCAGTCTTTCAGATTCAGTACTGATCCTTTTTTGGGTTGGTAATACACTTTTGTTGCAAAAATGAATTTGTGGAGTTGAGCATGGTTATTAAAATAGCTCTTCAAAGCATTAAAAACAATGCAACTAAAGTATTGCAAAATTTTACAGCATGACCAACAATATTGTTTGGCTTTTGTAAGAAACCTCTTTGAGTCAGGTACCTAATGAAAATAAAACTCCATCCAATAAAAGAATAAATTGGAAAAAATGGGCGTGCAAAGTACTGTAGCGGGTATATTGTGTTGTTCCAAGCTGCTGTGTAGCGTGAGGGCTATAGAGGGCAGAGACAGCAAAGTAGGACTAATTATTTGACATGCCTGTAGATCAGTGTGTGGTGTGATTTAAAATATGTGACCTTTTTTTTTTGCAAACTCTTTTCAACACTATAGTAATTTATTGACGGTCCCTAGCAACAACCAGTGGTTAGCGCTGCGCTTGTCGCGCAAGCTCCCAGCACCATGGCAGGAGTCCGGGGACAGTGAGGGGGAACTACCATTTTAGCCACGGAGCCGAATATCGGCCACGGTACACCGGAAAGTCTGCACGGTGGTGTTGCCTTTTCTTCTGCTTCCGGGTGTCAGAAGTTGAGTGGCAACCAACTTTGGGCGTATTACTGGGTGTCCTTAGGAAACACCCAATGCTTCATTGACCTGCTTCTTCCTCTGTAATGCCATGCCTTGTTATATTGTGTTTTTATATATTATTTTTAGATTCTATGTATGCTGCAACAGGATAGTGGTGGTATCAAGAGCTGGATTAAGTCCCGACTGGAAGCCCAGACACTGTACCTAGTGCACCGCCCGTCACTGGTGAATGGACTAGTGGTTGTGCGATGCGACAAGAACATGTGATGTGGTCCCATTCGTACAGTAGATTTGGACACAGCATCAAAGTGGTGTCCCCATAAACTACTAATATGCACTCACGTCGACAGGCATCAAACCTACTTGAGTAAACCTAAATAACAGTGGTAGTCATGTGGTGATGTCTTACAAGTGTGGAGAAATGCACGTCACATCAAGAGTCCATGCATGTTGCACCTACTTGCAGTGGCGATGACACGTCACCGCTCTTCTCATCTTTGGATGGTTAGAAAATACGCTCATTCTTTTTCATTTTTGTTGCATCCACATTAGGATGAGCAGAATGCCTGTGGTGCCTCCTTCCTCCGCTTCTTTGCCGGGTAAGATGAATATGGCAAATCGTGGATCAGCCTTAGGCGATTGCTAATGTTCATGATATCAAACAGTGTTTGTGCAGGGCTTTGGATAATGATCATGCAGAGAGCATTGTCTTCCAATAACCCATCTAATGCTTATTTAAGATTAGAATGTATGAGCATTGCCATTTAATCCCAAAGGAGGAGTTATTTCATGAAGAAATGTCCGTCGCTGTTTTCTGCATAGACTTCTGGGATGTGCTCATTTCCTGAAGGGAGAAACTGCATCAAGTGCAATTCAAAAATCCAATAAAAAGATTGATTGTTCTGTGCCTTGTTGATTAAGCTAACAAACAACTGAGTCTTTGTAAAAAAAACACACACACAAAACAGAAACATCTCTTGTTCTTTTGTTTTTCCTTATCAGTCTCTTCACAAAGAGCTCAGCTCACCGTTGACCGTTTTTGTGTTTAAATGCATTCCGCCACTGCTGTGCGGTCCCATCCAAACTCAGACAGCCTATCTCTCATGAGCAGATGCAGTTGGCACTGACAATGAGGAAAGATTTTGATGGTTTGATTTTGTTTTCTTTGAAGAGCCCAGAACAGCTCAGACCTCAGCAGGGAACCCCGTCGCTCCCATTATGCACATTATATGGCTGCCAAACATAATGACAAAGGCGATTTTTCTTAGTGCCTCACCAGCGGTGTTATTGACGTGATTTTTAAACTAGACTAATGAATGCCTGTGTGTCCTCATGCTGACTTTTGTTTGCAAAGCTTTTGTTTTGCTTTGTAAAGGTGCAATTCATGTTATCTTATCATGGTCCTTCCAGTAATGTCCTTACTTACTTACAGTGGACCGTGTAGATGGGATGAGAAAATGAACAGAATGTCTGTTGCACTCCTTGGTCTACCCATACCATGCATCAGTGACTTGCAGGGGTGTCATTATTAGAAGAAAGAAAGGATAACAACATAAAATAAATATTGGTTGTTCATTGAGCTGTTATACAAGTATTTTCTGTACGATTGCAATCGTTTTCTTAAGGAAAATTGTTGCATTTCCTGAGCAAATAAATGCACTGGATGGTGGATAGCATGCCTGTTTCTGTTTGTCAGCATGTCGCTAGTACTATATAATGTTTGCAGAAACATTTCTTACATAACCTTTTACAGCCTGTGTTTTATGCAAGTGGGGCATCATTGTTCTTGCTCACAGGACAATAAATTCTGAGAAATGTCCTATGTGGAAGGGATGGGAGTATGCATGAGCTGGGAGTTGCTTGTTCCTGCTGGCCTTCCATAGAGAGGACAAAGGAGCGCATGTATTCTTTTAGATGAGATGATGTCATCGTGTAGGTTGCATACAACGTTGTAAAGAGCAGGAGAGAAAAAAACTGACCAAAAACATCCTAAAAGCCTTTAGAATACAAATAACCTTGGTTATTGGTTTGTTCATTCAGTTGGTCATCACCTCATTAAAAACAAGTAAATCATATTTTATCTCTGCCAGCACCTCTCAAAGTTCACCCATCACATGTTGGCTAATGTGAACTTTTTTTAATTAGCACTATTGAGCTTCAGATAGCCGCACGGTGGATGAGTGGGTAGCATGCTGGCCTCACAGTCAGGAGATTCAGGGTTCGAATCTCCGTTGGGCATCTCTGTGTGGAGTTTGCATGTTCTCCCTGTGCGTGTGTGGGTTTTCTCTGGGTACTCCGGTTTCCTCCCACATTCCAAAAACATGCATGTTAGCTTCATTGGCGACTCTAAATTGTCCGTTAGACTGTGAATGTGAATGCTTGTATGTCTGCCCTGCGATTGGGATAGACTCCAGCATACCCGCAGCCCTATGGAGGATAAGCGGCATAGAAAACGGATGGATGGGCTTTTTTCTCTGATGTGTAATATTTCGGGTAATGTCAGTGTAAATAGTGTGTTACTTAATATCCCAAGGGGTTCTAATAATAACAAAAAATTATTTAGAAGGTGGACTATGCACTAACTACAAAAATGTCCGATTTATAGACAAGGAATCCTACTAGAAATGGACCTGTTACTGTCGTGTCTGGAATGATAAACGAGGGATGGCTGTATTTGAAAACAATTCTTTCAAGCTGTATTAACATTAACAGAAACTCCAAATGAGTCAGTGCCTTACCTGCCATAAACCTCACAGTCCATCACTGCTGTGACTTGAAAGTCCACATGCCAATTTTGTGCAATATATTTGAAAAGGACATTCACGCCTGACTCGTCAGCACTAATTATGCAACCTGTAACGTTTCAGACGGCATCGGATTTTCTTCTCAAATGTCATTCTTTTTGCTGAGATTGGTTTCTACCAAGGAAATAAATGTCACCGAAACAATTATTCCCATGTCCCTGGCATTACAACGCGTGTACAGCATGAATGAAGGAAGTCAAACTGTCAAACAGCCATTTTGTTTGTTCGGAGCATCTCTGCGTGAAGTTTACTGTTCTCCCTGTGCGTGTGTGGGTTCTCTCTGGGTTATTATTAAAAAAAAACATATCCAAAGTGCCCTCACGGAGAGGGGCAGAGCCTATTTGAGCAGTACCTTCCCCCCCTCCCGCATTGCAAAGGCATGCATGTTAGGTTAATAGACATTCTAAATTGTCCATAGGCGTAAATGTGAGTGTCAAAGGTTGTTTGTCCTCATGTGCCCTGGGATTGGCTGTCCGGGGTGTGCACCATTTCTTGCGCAAAACCAGCAGGGAAAGGTTCCAGCATGTGCTCCACCCTAGTGAAGACAAGCGTTATAGAAGATGCATGGACGGGTTTTACCTGCTGAAAGAACCCTGGTTTTTAATGCCAAGTTCTGTGCACAGGCAACATTTTCTGCAGATTTTTCCATCAGATGCCAAACACAGCCAAGCGCTGACGTTTCCCTACAGTTTTACATAACAATTCTAAGTACGTACTTCCTGTAGAGTTTGGCTCCATTCATTATGGAGCAGAACAACAGATGATTGAATAATGAGATGAGTCTGTGGCAATTATGGAGATTTCTTCTTCATTGTGTCCTGATTTAGTCCTCCATCTCAGCCTTCATAAGCGGACACTTTGCATACAGTTAGACCTCTGCACTGAAGAAGATCTATTTGGTGAATTTCTTTTGCTATGGTGAGAGCAAAGGGACATTATTTATCAGGGGAATGAAGATACATCTCCATAAGCATGAAACTTCATCACCATTATTATTATCTTCCCTTACTCATCAAGCTTGTGGGGCCAGTGCATGAAATGAAAGGATATCTAGTCTTCTTCTCTTGGCTGTGCCATTAGGAGTTAGCAGAGCTTGAAATGGCATATTTTCTTCTTGAGCAAGGCAGACTATATTGGCACAAAAGCAGTGAATGCAGCCCTTTTAGAATAACAACTGTGACCTAGGATGTTGTAAGTGAAATGTCAGTCAATCCTGTCAGCCTGCTTCCCCGATCAGGTGAAGCTGCTATGCGTTGCATGGAAGGAGCGTTCCGAAAAAAGTCGGCTCCAAATCACAGCCGAGCCGGAGAAATCATAAAGACGACCAAATGACCCCCAAAAAAAGAAAACGCAGATTGGGAAATATTGTGTGTTCTTGTGCTATATATTCCTACGTGGGGTGGGAAAACAAAGCACATTTTGAAATTAAGTATATCCAAGCTGAGAAGACAAAATGAAGCACAAGCATTTACCAAACAGTGCAAAAAATCACACCGTATATGCCTGTAGGCTTTACTAAATTATACACATAGCAAATACACAAGCTCTCATCTTAGACAAACAGTATTTTGCAACATGAGGATTAAGGGTGTCAAAACACAGTAGAACCTTGGTTAGCATCATCAGTCCCTTCCAGAAGGTCCGGCTGTAACTGAAACATACTACAGCCGTTTCTCGTTACATCACTTTTTTGGGGGGAAAATAATTCATTAATAAATGGCCGTGGTTTTGTGGATGGCTATGGACTGTTATTACTCAAAAAATATAGAAGGACAAGTTATATGTAGTATCCTGATCACTAGGAAGTACAGTAATGTTACATTTATGACAAGACATGACATTCGATTACCTTCACACTGTATGGAGTCAGCCATGGCATGTCCAACATGATAAAGTTTTAAAACATTTTTTGAAGTTTAGAATAAACAAATTGGAGGCTAACTATTTAGCTCGAAAGCATGCTATGTTTAAACAGCGGCGGTCTCTAGTGTCCCTGCAGTGAGCCTGCGCGTTACAGTACTGTTACAAACAAAGAATAATAAGAGTGTAAAGGTGACATAGGGGTGCTATTTCATGTCTGCGGGGCTTTAATAATGGTAAACATTGTATTTAAAAAGTTGTAAACTGGTTGGCTGTGCTCTAAATACAAAAATATTCAGTTCATTAACATTGAGTCGTTCTTTGTACTTGGGAAATATTGCGGCTGGATTTGGTCAAATTAACGTGCAATAAACGAGGGACGACTGTATTTTTGATTTACATGCAGAAAAATGCATATAATTACATTTATTCATTCTTTCATTTTCTATGCCGCTTATCCTCATTAGGGTCTCAGGATATAATTACATGTGTTTATATATTTTATATTTATATGATATTTGCTATATTATGTATATATCTTTTTACACACACACACCTACATACATATACTATATATATTCATTTTTTCATTTTCTATACCGCTTATCCTCATTAGGGTCACGGGGATGCTGGAGCCTATCCCAGCAGACTTTGGGCGAGAGGCGGGGTACACCCTGGACTGGTTGCCAGTCAAATCGCAGGGCACATATAGACAAACAAACATTCACACTCACATTCATACTGATGGACAATTTAGAGTCACCAATTAAGCTAACATGCATGTTTTTGGAATGTGGGAGGAAACCGGAGTACCCGGAGAAAACCCACACACGCACGGGGAGAACATGCAAACTCCACACAGAGATGCCCAACGCAGTACTACATACTGTATATATATATATATTAATGCTACATGGCAAACAACTTACTAGTAGTAGATTGTCAGAAACAAGACCCAGCGTTCATGACATGCGTGCTCTTAAGTCTGTTGTGCAATCCGTTGAAAGCGGTGTGTTCAAAAACAGCAGTGTCTGCTGTTGGCTTTACAAACTTTTAAAACTATTTTGTACACACTTTTTTGTTTCACAATCCTGTGAATCACTAAACTAATATTTAGTTGTATGGGCACAGTTTTTTTTTATTACTGCTTCACATGTGTGTGGCATGGAGTCAACCAACCAGTGGTACCTTTCAGCTGTTATTCTACTCCAGAATTCTTTAACAACATTCCACAATTCATTAACATTTCTTGGTTTTGCTTCAGAAACAGCATTTTTCATGTCACCCCACAAGTTGTCCATTGGATAAAGGTCCGGGGATTGGGCTGGCCACTTATTAATTTGGTTGGTTGGAAACCAAGATTTTGCTGGTTCACTAGTGTGTTAGGGGTCATTGTCTTGTTGAAACACCCATTCAAGGGCATGACCTCTGGTGAGACATGTCAGCGTAAGGCAACAAGACCTTTTTAAGTATTTTGACATATGCAAACTGATCCATGATCCCTGCTATGTGATAAATAGGCCCAACACCATAGTAGGAGAACCATGCCCATATCATGATGCTTGCACCACCATGCTTCACCGTGTACTGTGACTTAATTTCAGAGTTCAGTGGTCATCTCACAAACTGTCTGGGGGCCGTTGGACCCAAAAAGAACAATTTTACTCATATCAGTCCACCAAATGTTCCTCCATTTCTCTTTAGGCCAGTTGATGTGTTTTTGGCAAATTGTGACCTCTTCTGCACATGCCTTTTTTTAACAGAGGAACTTTGTGGGGGGTTCTTGCAAACAGATTAGCTTCACACAGACGTCTTCCAACTGTCACAGTACTTACAGGTAACTCAAGACTTTGATCATCCTGGAGCTGATCATTGGCTGAGCTTTCGCCTTCCTGCTTATTCTTCCATCCATTTTGATAGTTGTCCTCTGTTTTCTGCCTAGTGTCTCTGGTTTTGCTCTCCATTTTGGAGATCATTTTAGCTGAACAGCCCAAAATGTTCTGCACCTCTTCAAAAGTTTTCTCCTCTCCAATCAACTTTTTAATCAAAGTACGCTGTTCTGCGCAATGTCGTGAACAACCCTTTTTCCTGACGCTTTCAAAGAGAAATGCATGTTCAACAAGTGCTGGTTTCAACCACCTGATTCACACCTGTGGTTTTTTTTCACAAAATTGATTACTGATTAAATGCCACACTGCTATTTTTTACCCCTTTCAACTAATTGCACCATTGCACAGCCTTATGAGCATGCACATCATGATTGCTGGGTCTTGTTTGTTTATTGAGAATCTACTGCACCTACTGGTAACTTTTTTGTCATGTAGCATTAACAATATACTAATAATAGTACTTAATCTCATTAGTCGCATTGGACTGCTATTATTTTGAACACTACTGTATGTATATATATATACAGTATACAATATGTGTGTGTGTATATATATATATATAATTTATAATTTAAAAAAATATATATTTTATCCCTTTCATCTGTCATGTACTGTGTATGCATTTAGAATTGTTATACACATGTAAAACTATAATTGTAACACCACAAAAACAACAGAGCTGACTTCCGGTTTCTGTTTTCATGTATTAGCCAGCTAACAAGGATTCTGTGATAAAAATCATTAAAAAAACAGTTGGACCCATGCAGAATATTAATAACATGACAAGACGCCTGCCATATTGTACGCTATCTGGAAAATGTACACAGACAGAGGCCCAGTTGTGGTGTCAATTTTCAACATTAACTAAAATACACGCCAACTGAGGTTCCACTGTATACTAAAATAAATACTCCGTAAAATGTCATCATAGAGTGAACACCATTTTCTCAGATTGATTGTCACCGTCTTCTTTAGATCGTAACAAAAGACATTAAAGTGAGTGTGGCAAAAACACATATTTTTCATGATGTGGCTGTTAGAAAATATTGATTGTATGAATGCTATATACATATATATCAATATGTATGTATGTATATATGTATGTGTGTGTGTATATATATATACATATATATGTATATATACATATACATATATATGTACATATGTGTATATATATATATACACACACGTAAATATATATATGTATACACATGTGTACATACATATATATGTGTATATATGTGTTTATATACATACATACGTACATATAATATAAATGTATCTGTTGTGAAAGATACGCACGAACATAAAAAAATTAAAGCTTGGTGTGAAAGTTTGGTGTAAAAACTTCCTGACCTCGTGGGGCTTCCTGACCTCAAACCCATCAAACACATTTGGCATTCCCTCGAACAGAGTATGGTGCATTTTTTTCTTCCTTTAGGTATGCAATTATGTCCATGTACAGTGAATCCGATCCAGCTCAACAAATATGCAGATTTTTGGTCAAAATGTTGTTGTTTCCTACGGAAAACAATACTTGTTCACCCTAAGTTGCTAATAAAATGTATTAAAATGTGGCAGTACAAGTAAAATGTACAGCATACATGTACCAGCCTGCAAATTCTACATTTATCTTTTTGCTTTGCTGCTGTTTTTTCATCAAGCGTTGAAATTTGAACCTTAAAAATTGAAAAAAATACAACAATCGGGTGTCAAAACCTGCAGCACAATGAACGCAAGTTAACATATGACTGCAGGTCCTCACGTGGATTGGAGAAATGCTTTCTCAGAGAGCAAGTCGGGACGGCCGAGAGGCCTGCACACTACTACCACTAGCCATTTGAGAGTGAGGTGGATGTGACAGATGAGCTTGTTGCCCCTGTTCGATCAGTCATCACCATTAGTGGTGAGTACCTAAACATTGTATACTCAAAGTAAGTTAATAAATAAATGTGTGAGGCATATTTCTGGCGTAAACCTGGCTTTTGCACTGAGCTTGTTAGCTTTCATTGGTGGCAATTGAAGAGAGAAAATGTTGGACCTGAACCTAACCGAATAAATACAACAGTCACTTTTATTGCAAATGTTGATCTGAAATCGGAGGAAAACATCAAGTGAGCAGGAGGGGTTGGAACGAGTTGTGTTTAAAAATAGACATTTTTCATACGCATACAAATTACTCATGGGACCTATGTGGGGATCTACTCTACTGTATTGTATATAAAGAACAATTTCGATTATTTAAGCAAAGCAGTCCTCAAGATGTAAACTGCATCGTTGTCAAAATGACAAGTTAGACTGACAAAAATACCTTCCTCATACAATATACAGTATATTTTCAATCGTACTGTATGTCTTTTGTTGCACTGTGATGTTTAGCATTAGCAAAAAGCAGAGTTTGTGTGCAGCATCACAGGACAGACATGGCATGGAGCACTATACCCTGGAATGAAAAGTGATACCATTTTAATATATATATATAAATAAATTTATTTTTTATTTATTTTCAAATACAGTATATATATATATATATATATATATGTATATATACACTGTATTTTTTTTTACTCATTTATGAACACAGTTCATAAATGAGTTTTAAACGTAGAAGGTAATTTGCAACATTTCGTGGCACGTGACCAGACGTAATGCTGGTACATATTAGAACCTTGTGAGTGTGTCAGGGTACCATGTCCATGCTCACTCGGACACAGAACATCCCCAACCAGTCGCTGACTAACATCCAGTACCCTTTGGTATCGTGAGTGAGACAAGAACGGATTGGTTCTTTTACTTCCTGTTGATGATCACCACTATGTTAATATCACAACGGTATCATCTCTAACAGACAACATTGTCATGACAGTTCTTTCCGTCTCTTCGCCACCACGGCTCAAAAGTCTCAGCAAGAGTGACAATGTCATGGAAGGGACTCTGTCTCCTCCCCAGTCACCGTTCCATCGCCAGAGATGTAGTCACGACCGTGTGGCGTAGATTGCTTCTGTGGCGAGTTTAGTCATTAGGGGATCTCGCCCGATTTCAGTGCCACTAATTCCGACTCGTCTGCCTGGCGCCCATTCAAGTGTTCGCTGTTGCTGTCGCGGTGGTACATAAAGGGAGGGACCTCCGTGATGGAGGTGGCCGTGTATGACGTGGAGCGCATTGAACAGTGGTCCTTTCGTCGCTGACCCCACTGCATCTTGTACTGCATCCACTGTCTCTTCAGAGCGGCTTGCACCTGCACACAAACATTGTCCAGTTGAACAATGAGCGTTACGCTCTGGCAAGGTGGACGCTACAAAACATGAATATGAAAATCTGTTAGTTAAACTGTGACTACAGATGCCCATATGCAAAACCATATTTGATTATACTGCAGTCAAACATAGTTTGAAGGATTTCTTTTGTACTATGGCATACAAATACAACCTCTGCAGTGCCGTATTACTGCAAACAACAAGAGATGTACAGTGGAACTTTGATTGTGTTATTCATTCATTCCAAAGGGTAAGATGAAAACTTAAACTTTTACAAACCAAGGTAAGTGTTCCCATAGGAACTAACATCAATCCAAAATAATAAACTTCAAAATATAATATTAACAAAAAAATATTTTATTGAGATATTTGACTAATGGATGGAGTATTGTTAATGCAGACGTCGCATGCATCCTAGGAAGATTTGCAACAAACTTTTTTTTTTTGGCCCCGTAGCAGGTTATTTAGCAGTCGCACTCCATACACAGACAGTGAGTGAGCAAGGCGTAGGGGGCTTTGCTTTGGTGCGCAGTTCCACAGATTGATACAGTACAGGGCAGAGTGACCCGTTTCTTACATGAAGTATTGTACAAAAAGCAAGGCAAATCATTGGGGAAAATTTCCAACAAAGACTGAATCATCATACAAAAACTGGGGCTTAAAAAAGGATTTTAACTGTACAGTAATACATCGCCACTTTGCGCTTTAAAAAAAAAAAAATATTCGTGCTGTTTCTTAACGTAAAAATGGCTAACTTAACTATAATACTGATGTAAGGCATTCACAGATGTTGTGGTGTTTTGTAGTATTCCACCCTGGTCACTAGGAGTCAGTAATGTTACTGTAATGTTTGGTGAGACACACAAGCACCAGACCTGATAGTCAGAACAACAGCCTTTGCTACAATAATCACTAACACAAGATACTGTCGCGGCTGTAACCTAATCACTGTAACATCACTTCCTGTTCATCCCCCACTCAGCTCCTCTATCTCCGAAACATATTTACAGCAACACGCACGAGCATATTTATCTTATTTTCTCCTATTGTATCTACTATATCAAGTAATACAAATGTAACGATGACAATAAGGGTGTTATTTCTTGTCTTCAGAAGGTGCTCTCACTATGAAAATATTTACAATGTAATATGTTTGATGATGATTGATAAATGAGGAATCCTAAATCGTGGAGACGAATAACCGAGATAAACGAAAGATGACTTTAGTGTCAAACTGATTAATCTCCAACAGTGTCCTTCAAAACTGATCTTTCAACTTATACAACAAACCAACAACATCACCGATCCTCTAATAGAGACATGTTAAAAATCTCATTCTGCAAGACCCTCTCGTGCACGCAGAAACATACACTACCAGTCAAAAGCTTAAAAAAGTTATTGAAATTCAAGGCACTTCAAGTAGAATGAATAGCTTGGAATGATGCTAACATAAGTGGTGAAGTGCCAGCGGTAAAATAAGGGTAAGGTTACCCAGAGCTGTAAAAAACTGTGCATTTCACAATTATACAAAGAGGCTTTTTTCAGGTACCACTAAAAGGATCACCAATTTCAAGCTGTTCTGCAGAAATGGAGGTGGAGCAAGCCTTGGCAGTCGGTGCAACTAATTCTCCCAGGTCTTTTAAGTTCTGGAGTACTTACTACCTCCTCTGCATAAAAGCAGTGAAGGTACTACACCAGTGTGAACATCAGTTGAACAGTATGTACTGGAGAAAGTTATTTCTTGCTACAGAAATGGAAAGAAGAAGGGAATTAACAATACAAGAGACTTACCGCTTAAAAATGTACGTTTTCCTTCTTCCTGTTTTGACCAATAGTGTAAATTAAAAAATATCGAGGCCAAAGGATGACAAAGACATCCATGTAGAAGATTGCGCTTGGCACCACAATGGCGGCATTGAAGACCTAATGCAGGTTGTGCAGTTTGGCCTTGAAACCAGACTGCAGCACGGCCCCAGAAGCCCATGTTCCCAATTGCTCGTTAGACAGGTTGACCCAAACAAAGAGTGTGTTAGATCACGCTCCTTCAGGGGTGACCTTTTGAACATACAGTGCGTGTCTCCCAACACACGCTGCTTGCAGCACTGGAGAAGATGCTTGTGTTATGTTTCTGTTTGACAACCTGCCCTCATTTCAGAGATGAGCACAATCACTGTGCTGCTTGTCTCATGCTGAGTATTCAAATGTGCTCTCTGTACTGTGGTGTTGCTCTTGTTTACAGACAGCATTAAACATTCCCCTTGCTTTTGTTTTCCTCTGACTTCTACAGCACTTTCCTCCTTCTGCTGAAGTAGCTGGCTACCTTTTTAAGTCTTGTACTGCATACTGTTTAAAGAGCTGCTAAGCGTGAAGGCAGCTGTCATACAACAAGAGTAAAGGTCTCAAACCTCATTAGCCCCTCTCAGGCTCAAGTTTGTTCATTTGGAGAAAATTATAGCCTCTCACAGTCAATCAACTTGCAGCTAGGCTCTTAAAAAAACACAGTTGTTGACTAAGTGTAGCGCTGTTGACCTTAGATATACCTTTCATGCCCCCGTGCTACACTGCACACAAGTTAGACTTTATGCCAGATTACAGTTAATAATAATAAATATTTGGTGTAGCTGTAGTGTGTAAACTTGTATTTAAGTTCTGACCTGAAATTATACAAGAAATACAATGAACAAAATATGACCTAGCTGATTGGATTTTAGATTCATTCATCCATTTTCTATGCCGCTTATCCTCATTAGGGTCACGGGGATGCTGGAGCCTATCCCAGCAGACTTTGGGCGAGAGGCGGGGTACACCCTGGACTGGTCGCCAGTCAATCTCAGGGCACATATAGACAAACAACCATTCACACTCACATTCAAACCTATGGACAATTTAGGGTCGCCAATTAAGCTAACATGCATGTTTTTGGAATGTGGGAGGAAACCGGAGTACCCGGAGAAAACCCACACACGCACGGGGAGAACATGCAAACTCCACACAGAGATGCCCAACGGAGATTTGAACCCAGGTCTTCCAAAACTCCTAACTGTGTGGCCAATGTGCTAACCACTCATCCACCGTGCGGCCCGGATTTTAGATTTTATGACCAAATTTCTCTTGAAAAATATTGTTCTAAATATTTACAAATAAGCCACAAATATAATTTTTTATATTCAGGTCAATATAGTTAAATTCCTCAAATCCTGATATAAGTGTTACACTCACCTCTCCATTGAAGAAGCAGAATATGGTTGCCACCAGTAAACCCTTGAGAAATGTAAAATAAATACGATTATTTTCATTGTGTTTTCATTGAGGCAGAGCAATATGCATAGTAATACAGTTGTCCCTCCTTTATCACGCTTAATTGGTTCCAGAACCGACCGTGGTAAGTAAAGTAGGATTCAATGCTGATAAATGGAATATGTTCAAAGCAAAGAAAACCTGTTTGACTTTCTAAATGCAGTTTTTACCATTATTAGAGCCCCACAGACAGAAAATAACACCCCATATAGTCCCCTTTACACTGTATTATTCTTCATTTACACCACGTTACACAGGCTATGGGACCGCTACAGGGACATAAAACATGGCCACCACTATCATTGCAAGCTACCGAGCTAACTAGTTAGCCTCTACAATTGACTTATTCTAAAGTTACTGTTTCAAATGGAGTTGGGAAGAAGTAAAAAGCCAAAACCTACCACTTCCACACAGAATGGGAGGAGAACTTTTTTTTTCATTCTAGTTAAAAGTAGAGTTGTCTTTTCAGTCACTTATTCCAAAATGCCAGCAACCATAAAAAGAATCAAGCACTCGTGGTAATGCATTAGCTATTATGTTTTCATCATACAGGCGAGTGATACTGGTCGTTTCAGGTATAATTTGTACAACACTAGACACACTTATACAGTCGATACATTTGTCTTTTGGAGGCATACTTGAAGCAAACTGAAGTGTGTGCGTGTGTGTGTGTGTGTGTAGCATCAGTACCTACCTGGTAGTGTGTGAATATGTGCATGATATAATCGTAGACTTCCCCCGCCAACCTGTTCTCTGGGCTCCAGGGGAAAATGACAAACTGTATTCCCAGCAGGGGCACCAGGATCAGAGTGGCTCTCACGGCCTTCATGTACATGTTAGACTCTGCGCGGTGTGTGTCTCTCAGCTTGGTGACCAGCACTCTTATAATGTTGAGTAAGAAGAAGAGATTTACCTGCAGAAGTGGGAAGAGAGGTGCTTAGAAGACGTCTGTCAGAAAATGCAAATGAATTGTTATGGCATCACAGGCCTGCATACATTTCCTTGACATTGTGCTGCAGCAGCAGGCTATAAGCAGAATGTAGCAGACTTACAACCAGAGCTGCCACTATAGGGCCGTGGACCGCATATAGCAGATGAGTTTCCACACTCATCCAACAGCTACAGAAAGAGGAAAAATAAAAAAAAGTCAGCAGTCATACAAAAAAATAGCCTGTCACTTTTTGTGTTCACGACTGGCAACATGACTCACTTGTCATCAAAAAAGGTTTTTCTTGCTACAGCGTGGATGGATGCGGGCACTAGAGGAAAACCTTGAAGAGTGAAGAAGACGGCAGGCAAATGAGGTCTTGAGGGATAAACATTTCCATGTGTCATCTGTGCAGTACACAGCACAAAGTCTGAAGAAGTACTTTTCCTACCTGTGTACACATGCTAAGCAACAAGGAATTCTGCATTCAGTGGAACATGGTGAAAGCATCTCATTCTATTTTTGTTTCAACCCAGACAGCAGCATTACCCAATTTCCTGCAAGTCTTATCTAATTTCACACCCTCTCTATTAAAACTAAAACAAAAACATGGTAGCCAGAAGATAGATTTTCATCCCCTCGTCAGGCGAGGCAAATGATGAGACAGGGGAACTGCCATATTAAAAAACAAATAACATAAATAAATATTAATATTTGTCAACTGAACTGTATTATAAATGCAGTGTCTGTGTGATTCCAATTTTTTGTAACATTTTAAAAAGTAAAAATCACCGAATTTGCTTATTTCCTGTTTAAATGCAGGGCAAAAAAAGAGCATCTCCTCTCGACTTAGTGCCACGTGCCTGAGCTGGAATGTGCTTGTCATTGCCATCCTTCCATAGAGAAGAACATCCACCAGGGTTTTTTTGACAGCTGGAGAGCGGTAGGTCTGATACAAGATACGTTTATGCTTCGCTGAATAAATAAAGGTATTTGACTGCCAAGATGGAGGATCATATATGCATGCTCACCAGGAAGTGGTTAGACTTTTACAACAGTATCAGAACTTTCTGGAGAGGATAGGGTGCGTGCACTTCACATACAGATAAATCGTAAGAACACAAATGTTTTACAGCTAATAAGAAAAACTAAAATGTGACTTAGAAGTATTAGAAAACATTTTGATTTAAATATAATTATTGTTATCCTCTTAACGAGTGACCTGTATTACCATAAAAAACACCAAAGGAGTCAGTGCCTCACCAGCCAAGAACCTGACCGCCAACCATCCATTTTCTAAGGTGTTTATCAACATAAGTGTCGCGGGGGTATGCTGGAGCCTATCCCAGCCGACATCAGGCGAGAGGCAGTTTGAACCATTTTATTTGAAAATAAAGTTGTACCTAAGTTTTTGTTTTTCCATCCAAAAGGTCAGAAGAAAACTGAAACACACGAAAAGCCAAGCAATTTTTCCAATAGGAAATGAAGTAAATCTAATGAGTCCTTTTCCAGACACCACATACAGTATCACCAAAAAAATATAGAAAATAATTACAGTTGTACATGCAGAAAACCATGTGAAATCATTACAAATGAAAAATTGGAATGCACAAATGAACATTGAACATCATTTTTCCTCATTTTTCCTCTCACTCGGCAATGGTGAGGAGTGGGAAAGGAGAAGGGGACGGTGACTTCTTTCCTGAATTCAGTAGTGTTTCTCACCTTCTTAAATGCTTTGTTTTCACAAAATGATACATTACAGGGCAAACGGACGAGTTTTACACACTCAATATTTTATGAAAACCGGGCCGGGGTTCAAGGCAAAATGTTGGCAAAAGTTTTAGTCCTAAACCAAATCATACTCAGACTGGGGCATTAAAAAATTCTTGACTGCAGTCTTGTATTAGTTTGAAAGGCTGCATTATTAGTAGTTGTTTGGAAAGAGGTAGTGTTGGTTGTTCTGGACAAAAGCAGTGCTGAGGATCAGGATGATATTAAACTTTGAGTACATTTTTGCTGACAACCTGAAATCTCAAATTCTGAATCTGAATCTAAAATATCCTTTTAAAAAATACGTCTCAAAATGTCAATTATTGAGACTCAAGTTCAGCAAGGACCAAAGGATTTAGCTCAAGACAGGTTTTTATGTGTTTGTCTTTGGGTTTCTTCCAAAAGGCGCTGCCACACAACAGGGAGTGCAAAGACAAGAATGTACAAACTATCAACTCGGTAAGACTGCACATCAGAGGATGTTATTGTTTTTTATACCATTAAGTGGGGTTAATTTATTTTTACACTTGTGTGACAAGTAACATGCAATGTATCACTTCATTAACAACAGTTTGCTACAGTTTGACGCTGGAATTTACTGTTATGATTGTATTATTTACTATGGGAACATTGGATTCTAACAACCTATTGTGTCTGAAAAATGTGTCTGAAAATGGCACTGGCTTTGTGACTTTGCAAGTTGTTACTGGGTTCGGAAAAACTTTGGGAATAGGTGTACATATTGCACATTTCAAATGAACTAAAAACCTAACTAAAAGCCTGATGCCCAAAATATCTCTCAAAGATACAGGAGGGTGACTCACCCCAGCCCAGGAGGTAGTACCAGTGCAGATGCTGCTCCTCTGCAAACACGGCAACCACGATGAGCGTGTGCAGATAGATTCCTTCACAGAGCATCCAGAAATAATTGCACCCCATCATGTACATGTGGAAAAAGTGCAACACCTTGCACCCAACCTGCCCACACAGAAAAAACAACACACTTCTTGTAAGGTAGCTCAATTCATTTTTAGGATACTTTTTACAGATGCACTTTGTGACGTGCGTTTGTATACACAAACAATGTGACAGAATGACTAATCCGATGGTATGTAGCGTAAGTTAGGGGTGTCCAAAGTGTGACCCGGGGGCCGTTTGTGGCCCACAACATTTGAAAAATATAATTTAACAAGAAAACCAAAACGACCAGTCCAGGGTGTAACCCGCCTCCCGCCCGAAGTCAGCTGGGATAAGCTCCAGCAGTAAAGTCAAAAAAGTTTTACTCTAACAATAAGTCGTAATATTTTAAGAACAACATTGTAATGTCATGAGAAAAATTCCGTAGTAGCAAAAAGTTCATATCTTAAAGAAAAAAATATTTTTTAATGTTGCAATATGATGAAAAACAAAACAAATAAAGTTGTAATTTTTGAAAAATTAAGTTGAGGAAAAAGTTAGTGTTACAAGAATAAAATCAAAATGTTATTTGAATAAACCTGTAACAACGTTAAGGAAATTTACAAGAAGAAAGTTGAAATGGTTTTTACTTTTACAAGAAGAAAGTCAAAATGTTAAAGAGAAAAAGTCAGTGTTTTAAGAGAATAAACTGTAAACAGAAAAGTAATGCCGTTTTAGTGCAAAGAGTTGAAAAAAACATCATGTTACAACATACAACATGTAGAAATTTAAATATGAGAAAGAATACAAAAAATAATTTTTCCAAAAAAATGGTTGGGGGGAAAGTTATAGTATGGGGAAATAAGTAAAAAAATATCATGGGAGTAAAGTTAGTAATATTACGACAAAAAATGTAAAAATATTATTTAAGAAGAAAATTAAAATATTTGGAAAATTAAAAAAACTTGGAAAAAAGAGCAAATAGCGAAGTTGATACTAATAATACGCTTTTTCACCTACTGTATATCACAAAGCTGAGATGCTGTTTTTTCTTGAAATATATATGATATCATGTGTTGATCTACAAAATATCAAGGTAGAATTTGCATCCTTTCATTTTTCACTACGTGGCCCTTCCTGGAAAAACTTTGGACACTCCAGGTGTGAGTACAAACTCAGCGTTGCAGGTAGACATGCTGCACAGATGCTGCATCCAATGTGGCTTTATTAGAAGCATGATCATGTATTCGTTTTGTGAAGGAGCTGGTGTCTTAATGCCAATCTAGTCCCATTGTGCTCGGATGGGGGTGTGATTTTAAGCAATTTTTGGGTTGGATTTTTTTTTTTTTTTTTACTGGTGGTGCAATTCCATTCTATTGAACTCAGCCATGAATAAGTTATTTATATATATATTATAATATTTTTAACTAGAATGCAAACAAATCAAGTCTGTGATTAATTCTGATAAAACATGACCAACTTTTTAATTTGATACCATATCCACTTCTCTATCCAGAGTACTTCACACCATCCGATTTGAATGAAATTCCATGTGCAGATAGGGATTAAAGTGAATGAATATCCTACATACTGTTACGTTTGCACAGACGCTATTAAAGGCACGAGGAGGTGTTTGATCAACACGCTTAACATTGCAAGAAAAAATGACACACACGCCAGAACAACAACAGCGGCTCCCTCAACTGAATCCTAAGCAACACGCCCCCCCATTCCTGGTTCGTTCACGGCAACTCGTAACATAGACAACCAGAACCCAAACATGCACATCAGCATAACTTTAGGGTTGCTACTTTTTATCTTGTCCTGACGACCCCATCCATGAGTTTGAATGGCTTAAAGTTGGACTTAACTTCAAGTGCTCTAGTTGTGTAGACCACGCACCTTCGCTTGCGCCTCGCCACTGGGCGTGTTTTAAGCTCATTTTGCAATTTCGTGCCACGCGCAGCCTGGCGAAAGTATGTCTCCATCCCTCCTACAGGCCCAAGTGGCAAAGAGGGAGAAGACTGGGTGACTGGGTTTAACACAGCTGGGTCAAATCTTCACCAATCCAATGAGCTCCTCTCCTCACCATTAAATGCGCCGCCAGCGAAGCGAATTGCAAGTTTTGTTGAATATGGATGAAGACAGCGGAAGAGGGCCAATCTTCTCCCAGACGGAAAGTGATGTTTTGGTCCGGGAGGTCCAAGCATTGCCAAGCTCGTGGTCTGGCCCTTGTCACTTGTTTGCATGTGAGATGAACTTGTATTACCCAATTCATTATGATCATCTTTGCAGTTCTCGGTTACACAATCAAAGATGTCAGTACGTTTGATTAACAGTTTATGTAGAATTAACCACATCCATATCAGATCCACTGGCCACCGATGAGGAGGAGGGGGGGCGGCGATTCGGGGACAGATGAGGTGGTGGAGACGGCGTGACAGAGGCAGACAAGATAGATAGTTACTTTAAACTGGTTGATTTTTAAATGCATTCAAATGTGCCTGACATTGTGTAAATCGACGTGGGGTTTTGGTGACCCAAATGACCACTAGACCAGCTGCGCTGCGGCTTGCGCGGAGAGTAGATCAGGTTGGAACCGGCGAGCTTTCAGCGCACCTCCGGCGAAGCCTTTTGGCAGGAAATTGTCACTACGCCAGGCTGTGCACTGTTACGCCGGACAAAATGACCACTGCACAGCCTGCGCCGAGCTGCACAACCCATGGAATTAAAGTCCTAGATGTGGTCCAACGCTCAGTGTAAAAAGACACCCCACATCCTATGAAAAATTGCATATTTAAGGACGTCCACACAAACTCTTCTACCAGAGCACGCACGTTCAGCGTCACATCGCATCATCCGTGCGTCCCAGTCAACAGGCATGACTAACCGACTTACACCTAATCAAACTGTTACAAGGGTAACGTTTAACGTCTTTATTTCGTTAAAAAAGTGAAAAAAATGGCAGAGAAAATGCATGTAAGGGCATCTAGATTATAAATACTATCTGCCCTAACGGCTGGACAGGACATCACACAAAAAACAAGCAAAAAAACATCCATCCATATAAAGCCTCCCGTGCTTAAATCCAATGCCTTATTTCCTACTATCGATTAAATCCATTGATTACCTTTCAAACGATGTTAGATTGATATATGTCGTCTGGAATGGCAATCTGGCGAGCACAGATCGACACCCCTCGTCTCCAGTGATTTGTTGAGGCGGATTAAGTTAGTCTTACTATCTACTGCTCTTGGAGGCTATTTTGATCCAAAAAAGAGTACACAACAATTAGTCACTTTTACGCAAACGTCCCCTTCCCTTGAGCACGTTGCACCTTTCTAAAGCAAAACTGCATCCAAAACTCCATGCAGCCATTCGGTTGCCAACTTCTGTTGAAGTGCAGATGAGCAAGATTTGTGTGCAGCCACAGACAATGGTTCTGCTTGGCAAATCAAGCTGCCATAGATCACGTAGATCTTGTTTCCTCGTGTTTTCAGACTCTTGCCTTCTTGGAAAGACAGCAGTGAGTTTTCTCTTGGCATAGTGTGACAGAAAATCACATTTCCACTACAAATCACAATTTCCAAATCCCAAGCACAGAAGACATGGTCAGACATTCTTTGGCAGCACTAAATGCCTTTTAGCTTGCTTTTTTCCCCGAGTCTAGTCTGATTCCCTTCAAATGGCGCATGTGATAGCTTTATCTGATTCTCTTTTAAAACAAGCATCACGTTTTTGATGTCGTGTGTTTACAGATTCACTTCATTTGATAAATGACCAAGAGGGGATTTCTTTGTAGCGGAGCCATCGCACAAAACTTCCTATCCCATCGCTGCGGTGATTTCAAGTGCTTGCAGTATGTTTAGAAAGACATTGTGGCGAAGTAGGATGGTCAGGACGCATCTGAAATTGCAACGGCAGTTTTTCTTTTGTAATCAAAATCAAATGCATCAGCAGTCGGGATGAAAACCCTTTTTTTTGTGTGTGCGTGTAGTTAACTAAAATAAAAATGTGTATTCATGTATTTGGACTCATTTAGATTTTTGTTCATTTCAATTATATGTAATATATATTCATATTATAATATCATTAAATGTATGTATGATTCTGACTTTGTTGTTTTAACAGGGGTCGGGTTGAGAGAAGACAAAAGATGTGAACAACTTTTACTCATTACAAACAGGATTCCTTCTTAAAAGCTTTATTTATGATCGTGGAGCATTCCTGCACAAAAGATTTATTATTCGGTTTTAAAAGGGCCTTTAATAACTCATAAAATGTATCCAGGGATCACCCCCAAACCCCAACAAAAAAAAACACTGTAAAGATGTAAGCAGGGATGGAAAAAAGAATAACTCTTTAAATTTGTTCTTACTTCAAAAACTCACTGCGCCTTGTCAAACTAATTTAAAAAATTATATTTTTTGATAGTCCCATTTTCCCTTGTTGAGCATGAATAATGAATAAGTTGCACCTAATTTCACACAATAGAACCGATCTGCCTTTTTAACATGCCCTGAACTTTGTTAATGTAAATATTGAAGCTCAAACTTTCACATTACTGCCTTTCATTTACAGCATATCAGTATATACTATACTGTATAATCATATAATAATTGTATACACATTGTGTGTGTATATACAGTATATATGTATATATGTATGTGTGTGTGTGTGTAGTATATTTGCGGCTCTGTCTTTCAGCTGGCCTGGGAACGGCTCAGGCTCCGGGGAGAGGGAAGTCTGTGCTTCCCTGCTTAGGCTGCTGCCCCCGTGACCCGACCTTGGATAAGCGGAAGAAAATGGATGGATGGATGGAACTCACGGGGCTTCTGCCTACGACTTTGGGATTGTTGACCACTGCGACCAGGTAGATGATGGTGAGGGCAGAATTGAGCACAAAGGAGCAGAAAAGGTTCTTGTGCAAGGTGATCCTTTGGCAGCTCAAACTCCTGCAGGGACAAATATGCAATTGATGAAATCACCACAATGGCATACAATGAAATCGTCATGCAAGAGCCTGAAGTTTGTTTATTTGAGGTAAATCCAAAGGAAGAAAATTTAGGATAAGACATTGCAGCATTTCAGCAATACCCAGACCCTATGCAAATATGAGTTGTCATAAAACAGTAATATATTAGCCCCGGAGTCCGTTCTCGGCCCGTAACGTAGTACTATTAAGTATTACACTAATTTGGTTTGTCACACAAAGGCTGATGTCTTGTTCAGATAGCTCAGCATATATTGACCCACACGGAATTGGTTTTAGCCTATTTAATGCTTAAATAGATCAAAGTCTACATCCTTTCATTTCGATTATCTCACATTTCAGGGGACTGAAGGCAGAGGGTTCCCCCAGCTGCTTAGAAGACACCAGCATTTAAAATGAGTATGAAGAAAAAGCCTGTTTGCCTTACAGTTTATAGCTTTACTTTCATAGTCAGTAAGGCCGTGGTGTCCAAAGTCTGGCCTGGGTGCCATTTGCGACTCGTGGCTTATTTTATGCACTTTCTAAAAATAGAATTTAACAAGAAAACTCATTTGTAAAAAAAAAAATATTTAAGACCACCATCAAAAATTAGATACGTTGCAGTAATTTTACAAGAATGAAGTCAAAATATTAAGAGAAATGTATAATCCACAGAGAAAAATTCACAATTTTACAAGAAAAATACCATAATATTTTTTTGATTTTTTTAGTGCCATAAAGTTAAACTGTAAAACAAAAAAATATATTTTTGTAAAGTTGTAATATTATGACAGACAGATGAAACAATGAATAAATTTAAACGTTTTTTTTATTGCGGGAAAAAGGTAAAACATTATGAGAATAAAGTAAAAATATGATGGCAAAATTTACAAAAAAATGACATATTTAAAAAACAGCTGTAATTTTACAAGTAAAATATTAATATTACTGAGTAAAAATATTAAGAGAAGAAAGTATTGTAACAAGAGAAAAAGTGTTTTATGAGAATAAACTGGTAATATTGGGAAAGATTTCATTGTAGTATGAAACACATGAAATATTAAAGAAAAATGCCTTTTCTAATATTATGAGAAACAAACTAAATAAAATAAAATAAAATAAAGGTGTAATTTTTGAAAAATATGTTTCCGAAAAGATAGTAACATTATGAGAACAGAGTCAAAATATTCCCCAAAATATTTTGAAATTGAAAAAAAAAGGGGGGTAAAAAAAGAAGACAGAAGTCAATGCTATCATACTTTGGAAATATATCATAACTTTTTACCATCAAATATGATTGCCTTCATTCATTTTTTAAAATGTGACCCTCAGTGGAAAAAGTTTGCAATTGCGTCAAAACCACAGCACAAATTTCCATGAAAGTTTGTAGGTTGCATATATACATAGTAAGAACACGTTTAAATTTAATGCTCATGGGGGTAAAAATGTGGCTATACTTATATTATATTTCTCTCATCCCAGATTGTTCTAAATTGACCGTCAACATAGTTAATCCACAAAGTCAATGGAGACTGTGTGCTGAGTCGATGTGGCGTATAACGAGTCGCTACTCTTGACAGCTAATAAAGAAAAAATCCATGTTAAATAATATAAATGAATGACCCAAAATAGTCCAAAACACCAGCAAAATTGTTGCAATGCAGTTTTATGAGGTGATGGCACAAGTAAACATGCTGCATCATTTCGCTAAAATGTGAAAAGGGCATTTCATTGTTTGCATCTTTCCACCTTGGCGGTGGTTTGCAGAGCGCCTTTCTAGTTTTTAACTGAAACAGCTAACATCGATGACGTGCATGCTTAGTCACTTCAGCACCCGACATTCCCCTGTCAGCCTCACATCTGGATCCCATAACACACACACATTAGGCCTTGAAGGGGTTCGGCTCTAAATGTGCTTAGAAGAAAGTAGAAAGATCCAACTTGTCACTTTGATTCATTTTTCTCCCGGCAGGTCATAAGATTAGTGATCCTGCATCTGCTGTGAGATAAATGATGGTGGAGCACACCAGGGTCTAGTACAAGATCCTGACTCCACAACCGCCCACACACAAGGTTGTTTTTTTAAAGCGTAAATTTAACAACAGGCCCAACAGGGAGCCATTGCAAATATTTCTTCACAGCACAAAAACCCCAGCTAGGTCACTGTATGAAATGTAGTGGCGTGCCATTAGGGCCAGCAAAGGCTTATCTGCTGGCCTAAACACTATCCAAAGCACTGACTTACATTTATAACTTAAATTCTAATCTTTGTTTTATGAATTTGTAACAGACTATTATCTGGATTTTGTAGCATGTCTTCATGTTTTGTAGCAATGGACCTGAATTATTAAGCAATCACAGGGGCAGCCTGCAGGCATGCAGTCACGTCAGCATTTATCCGTCCACTGATTGGTTGACAGCTGAAAGCCTATGCCTAACACTCAAAGTTACCAGGGCGCTTGAATGCATCATGACATGAACGTCGCAGCAGGTAATTCTGTTTTGACATGAAAAAATCTTGTTTATTGTTCTGTGTGCATTTTATGAACAAATGAGTGAGTTTATGTTTCTATTTCAAATACAGGGTGGGTCAAACGAAGAGTTACAGTTAACACTTGGACATTTTACATTTATTAGACATTTATTTACATACATTATAATTTCCGGTACATATTTTGACATTTTACATTGAATATTTAATATCTCAAGAGCTGAAATAAATGTAAGTAAATGTAAAATGTCCAAGTGTTAACTGTAACCCCACTTTAGGCCCACCCTGTACAAGCCAGCCTGGAAAAGCGTTTGTTCGCCACTTTCACTGGAAGTCTTCCTGACCGGTGCTTAAAAGTGAGTGTATTTGTATTAAATTTTTTTATGATACCTGCGACCCTAATGAGGATAAGCGGCATAGAAAATGAATGAACAATGAATGATTTTGTCACGTTATTAGATAAATATTTATTCTCAACTGCCACAGATTATATTGTATTGTGGAGGTTTGGAATTGTTGAGAGCTGACGTATTACAAGGTAAAGGAAAAAAATGATATTCATCCCCAATTTTGTAAAGCCACGCATTGTCATATTGTTTTTTGGTGTATTATTGATGGTTTGAATAATTGTGAAGTAACAGTGGTAGTATTAAGTGGAGGATTGGGTTGGCCCAGGTACCAGATGCACTGCCAAACAATAATACAAGATTAAGTAGTGTCCAAGGTTTGGAGGAACTACAATTCACATAAATTTTCGGCAATCTGCTTGGGCGAAGGTGAACATAAAAGTCAGTGTGGGAAAAGCTCCCATCAGCTTATCTGAGCATTCTGACAAACCCTAACTTGATAGCGCAACGCACATCAGTACATCACATGATCAACTGGTAACTACAAAAATACATCTGGTTAAAAATACCCAGCAAGGAAAGAGCTGTCACAGTACCTGAAGTAGAAAAAGATGGCCAACGAGATGAGCAAGGAGGCTATGGATAAGGCATGACCCACAATGGCCAAGTAAAACAGGATGTACGCTGACTGGAAGCAAATGCACAAACAAATGCAATGTCAATGTTGCAACACAGTTCCATTTTTCAACCAAGCAAATTCTCTTCCGAAAATGTAGGCACTAAATAAACATAAAGGTCCGTTTAATTAACAAAAAACTTAATTTCTGTTACCTCCTGAAATCCGATACAACTTTTTTACTTGGATATGATACCATTGCAGCCTTCAATATCAGCACAAATCATACATACCGTGCTTTTATTATGGTATATGTTTTGTTTTGTGGAATGTTAGTAAAGCCTTCACCAAGTGATAACAGAAAACAATAGTCAGCAATAATGGGCATTTTTTGTTATGGACTCGATATTCACATTTGGATCGGGGCACCCCTAATTTTGTGAATCTTGATTTCTGAAATATACTGTATTCCAAGTTGCTACTAATGCAGAGTATTGGATGTGCAATAGGCTCTTAAGTCTGTTAATTTTTCTCATCCTACAGCAATCCCTCATTTGCTTAATTGATCCTATACCCAACCATGATAAGTGTATTTACGCAAAGTAGGATTCCTTATTTATAAATGGAATATTTTCCTAGTTAGAGCACAGAAAACCTGTTCACAACTTTCTAAATACTGTTTTTAACACCAATTGAGCCCTCTCGTAATATACTGTATATTTTACATGCGTAAAATGTGTTCCTTTTGGGACCCAGAAAAAATTGACTTTGGGGGTTCAGAGTACAGTTTCGGTAAGAGGCGCAAAAGTAGCCTTTATTGCTATGAGGGACTTTGATTTGGGATTACTGTGTAATAATAAGAGAAACTAAGCAATTAAACACATAAATAGTGTGTGTTGATGTGAATGTGCTAAGACAGGTTGAGTAGCCTGTGTTAGGTATTATTGTGACATAATGCAAAGCTGCAATAAAAGCTTGTTGTTCCGCAGATCAAGTCTGACCTTTGTGCGTTTCACCGACCATTACAGTAACACTACTGACATCTACTGGCCAGGGTAGAATACTACATTTCATCAAAGTCTGAATGCATCGTTTGAATGTCTTACTCTTTGTACTTTAGTTCACTTGGCCATTAGCCATGCTTGAACATGCTGACCAAAGGCAAACAATATGTAACATTTGATTAAACATGCATATTTTTGGACAAGCATGGTTTATTAATTAATTAATTATTTGAAAACTGTGAGAGTGAAACCTCAAAATTCAAAGTGGCGAGGGAATACTGTACACCGGGTTTGCCCATAAAATCGATCGCAAATTACCAGTTGATCACAAAGGTAGTTTCTGTCGATCACTAAAGTATTATTTCATGATTTATTGCAAATTGTTTTGTTTTTTAAAATATCAATACACACGTTTTATGTACTTGGAGTAATTTGATCCCATAACTATAGCTTAGCGTCTTGCTTTGCAGTTGGTGCGTTTTGGAAGCAAAACAGAAGGCGTTCAATTCGCTTCCCGTGCTAATTGAACACGCGTGATGATGTAGACATGAAAGGTAAGAATTGTGACTGGATTTCCAAAGTTCCAATAATGTGTCAGTATTATGGAGAAATTGTGTGTGTATTTTGCAAACAGCACATCAGTAATGATATCATTTTTACAGGATGTCACGGTCCCTCAATGTCACTCTGTGTTTTTTGTCAATATCAGGGATTACCTCGTCAATCAAGAGAGACCAAACATGATCCAATATTCATTTTATCATCACTACCTTTCATTTCACCTACCACTCACCATTTCTAATGATATATAGATACTTGTAAAGATCTTCGGAGAAGAGCTTCGGAGAATGTGTCACGTGAGATTGAGAGAATGTTGAGAAGGCTTGACATGTTCAGTGTTATTACCTTTAATTTTGCTTTAGTGTTTTCATTGCAGAGCGTATAGTTGGACCAGGTCCTGTTGGTGTCAGGGTGACGAAACCACTGCCCATCATCCCCACAGTACTTAGTCGCCCTTTCTGCAAACAACCACAAATTGTGGTCAAACAGTCATGCTTCTGTGTTTTACTGGACTTAACATAGTTGAATGCTGAATCCAGTAAACTGGTTTTGTAGAGCTTGCCAAGCATCCATTTTGGAGGATGACCACTTACCCGTAGGGTCAAAGTCGATAAAATAATTTGGGCAGTTTTGGGAGGTGTAGGTTCCTGCGGGAGTATCGTCCCAGCACAACCAGCCGTCCCAGTTGCGACTGCAAAACAGTCCTGTCACAAGAAAAAATGCAAAAAAGGTCACTGACTTGTTTTCATTACCGATCAGTGTGAGGTTCTTACCTGATTTGTTATAAGGAGCATCTCGGTTCATTTTCTCAACGCATTTGTACTGGCTGTGGAGGATTTTATTCCTCACGTCTTGCTCCTCTGGATTGACCATGGGACTCACCGTGGCCTCATCTCGCTGCATGTCCCCTGAGAGTTGGGCACTCGCACTCTGCTTGGCCAGTCGGCATCACACACACATACAAACAGATCCACAAAAGCTACATTTGTTTGTAAAAAAATAAAAAGACACCTTTTTATGTCAAGCACAAGAGTGTGGATCACCTCCAACTTTTCCTGAATGTTGACAGCACAGAGTGTAAAGTTGGTCCATGTGGTGTTGTTTTCTGGATGGCGATACCACTGGCCATCCTCTCCACAGTACCTAGTTGCCTTTTCTAAAGAGAACAGTCATTTTATAGAGTAACACCACAATTTAACCCTAAAATAAACTACACTGGAAACTCTAAAGTCCTGAAAGTTGGTACAACTTGGACAAAAACGCACATCTCAAGTCACACAAAGATTGAACTGCAACATGAAACCCCTTCAGTATCAACAACGGGGTGTCTAGGGAAGAACGTGAAATGAGTCAAAGAAGGTGATTGGTAGAAGATGGCACGTTTGAGCCATAGAACAACGGCATGAATGGAATGAGTCCTTTTCATGAGGAATGAGTCAGTCATGCAGTCTTTTTGTCTTGGTTGGTGAGATGGGGCCGTTTGCATACACACAGCGCAGAAGAGTATAGCGTCCTGAGAAGCAATGCAAGGTAACATAGTGGGAATTACATTAGTAGATTTCAAAACATTGTTATTTTTTTCATTGTACTTTTTATAATAATGTATGATAAAGTTAAAATGCTGTCCCATCTCGTTCTCACAGACCCAATCTTGTGTCTTGTGATCTGAAAGTCTTGTGACACTCATACTAATTGAAATAAAATACAAATAAAAGTAACTTAGAAGACCAATTCAAAGACTCTGATGATATGTAGTATTCTACACTGGATACTAGCTGTCAGTAATGTAATGTTGAGTGAGACAAACAAGCACCAGACTCAATCGCAGGAACAACAGGCTTTTATTGCAGGTTTGAATTATGTCACATTGTTGCGGTCGTAATGATTCATTCACTAAATCAATGTATGGATTTATATTCCTATGATCCAACTACATTGATCTGTGTTCACCAAATTGCCATTTTAGATGACATATATTGATCTAACATCGCTTGAAAGGTAATCAGTTGATTTAATCGACACTAGGAAATAAAGCATTGGATTTAAGCACGGCAGGTTTTATATGGATGTGGTTTTTCCATCCATCCATCCATCCATCCATCCATTTTTTATGCAGCCTATCCTCATTAGGGTCACAGTTATGCTGGAGCCTATCCCAGCTGACATTGGGCGGGAGGCAGGGTACACTCTAGACTGGTCGCCAGTCAATCAAAGGGCAGACAAGCAAGCATTCACACTCACAATCATACTCTAAAGGACAATTTAGAGTCGCCAATTAACCTAACATGCATGTTTTTGGACTGTGGGAGGAAACCGGAGTACCCGGAGAAAACCCACGCACGCATGGGGAGAACATGCAAATTCCAACCAGAGATGCCCACCGGAGATTCGAACCCTGATCTCCTGACTGTGAGACCAACATGCTACCCACTCATCCACCGTGCGGCTGGATGTGTTTTTTTTTTTAGCTATTTTAATGATAAAGACGTTAAATGTTACCCTTGTAACAGTTTGTCATGAATCGATTAGTCGTGTCTGTTGACTGGGGCGCACGGATGACGTCATGTGACACTGAGCGTGCGCACTTTGTTAGAAGGGTCCGGGTGGATGTCCTGAAATATGTAATTATTCATTGGATCTGGGGTGTATTTTCATTGGTATACATGCTTGTTAGCTAGATGACTTCTTCCTCTTCAATTTTATTTGGGATTTATACTCAGTGTTGGACCACATCCAAAGTTACGTTCAACTTCAAGCCTTTCAAACTCATGGATGGGAGCGTCAGGACAAGATAATGTAGCAACTATGATGTTATGTTAAAGTTATCTTATTGAATTAATTACAGAATAATTCATTCATTCATCCATTGCTAATTCAACCTGAAGTGCTGGTAGCACTTTATTCCAATAAATGCATTTGCCATGAATTGTTGTTTACCTTTTTGTTTATATCCATAATTAATGCATATCTGATTCTCTTCCAAACAGCAAAGGGAATTTAGGAAACTTCACCTGCACTCTCCAGTATGCAGCTATTTATTTCGCCGTCAGAATGTTTGAATTATTGGCTAAAAAGTTACTATACTAAGTAACTATGTTTGTTTACTATATCGGGTAATATAAGTCATCAAGGTGACTATAGGGGTGTTCTAGTCTAGTGGGCTCTAATAATGTTAAAAACCGTACTTAGAACATTGTAAACAGGTTTTCTATGCTTTAACAACAACAATATTCTATTTATAAAAAGGGAATCCTGTGTCACAGAAATTCACTTATCATAGTTGGGTCTGGAGCCTATTAAACATCGAGAGGAACATCGAGAGATAATGTTGTGGCCAAATACTAAGGGTAAGTAAAATAAATACAAATAAATGCGCAGAAAAAGCTAACTTACTCCTCACCTGTGGGTTCTGCGTATGAAAAATAATCAGGGCAATTCTGGGTTGCGTAGGTTCCTGCGGCAGTATCATCCCAGCATAGCCAACCATCCCAGCCCCGATTGCAGTATAGCCCTGCAGAATCAACACCACACAATACTAATGAAGTACCTTCAATCATTACATTATGTACTTACAAAAGCCAGAACTTTCAGCATTGAAAGTATTGATTACCTGCTCCATTAAAGGGAGGGTCTTGGCTCCTTTTCAACAGGCATTTGTATTTATTGTCAAGCAGCTTCTGTTTCTACAAGATTAAGAAAATATACATGCAATGCATCTTTCAACGCAAGGTGAATCAATTCTTCCAGAGCTACTATTTGTGTTTACTTGAAAGCTCAGAAAATCAATAGTTCCACTGAAAAGAGCAGATAAAAGGAAGTGCACTTAGACAACATTATATTCTCTTTCAGGAAGTGTGACGTCAAACTCCAGCATTCAACACAAAAAGCCAAACTTGTTTTACAAGGGCCAAATACACAGAGCTATTAAGCATCTTTTGTGACAAAAGCCAAATATTTGCACTACATTATTATAGTAAGTATTGTATAGTCCAAATAGCCCATGACTGTCTGCAGTAGGTGACCATAAAGGTACACTATGTACTGTATAAAAGGAGTAATTCATCACCCTTGATGTGTTCTCATAGTTGCTGGTGCAGAGTGTGTAGTTGGTCCAAAAGCTGTCACTCTCCGGATGGCGAAACCACTCCCCATGCTCTCCGCAATATTTGGTTGCCTTTCCTTATGATAAACAAAGTTCATAACTTTATTACATTCAGTCACCAACCACACAGTCATTACCATAGCAAAACAAACACGTACCTGAAGCTTGAAAGTTATCAAAATAATTGGGGCAGTTTTGGGTGGCGTAGGTTTGTGCCGGAGTAACATCCCAACAAAGCCAACCATCCCAAATGGGACGACAGGACATTCCTGTCACATTGGAACACATAAGACGTCATTACTCCATAACTACACACCATTATGGTGATTTATGGTTGCTATTTGTTTGAGGTGCTTTTCAAATACCTGTTTTATTATAAGGTGGGTCTTGCTTCATTTTCATGAGACATTTGTCTCTGTTGTCCAGTATTTTTTTCTCCATATTGCTGTCGCTTTCTGTGCTTGACTTATCCTTGATGTCCTTGAAAACTCTGGAGACTTCCTTCAGGAAAAATACAGATTTAGCAAACCACAGCAGCTCCTTCTCTTATAATACTCGTAACCACAACAGCTCATGAACACCTTTGTTGCGTCGTTTAGGGCTTCCTCACAAGTGGACCCTATGTGGACCCAGTTAGCCCATTGGTCACAATATTTGGTCACATTTCCTGTAAATGAACACAAAGCAAAAAACATATTGTTTAATTGCCGTATTCGGTTTTTGAGTGTGCGAGGGAATACATTCTTAGCAAATATGTTTCCATGGCGTGCACATCAAGCATCGTGTCAGACGGAGGCTGTGTCACCCCTTAGAGAACAAAAAAATGCAGCATTCACTTTTGCCAAATCAAAACATGTGAATGAAATAGAGAAAAATTGATTTGCTGTGGCGACCCCTGAAGGGATAAGCAAGGATAAGCTGAAAGGAAAGGTTCTTTTCAAAGCGGACGGTGAGGGTTTGATCATCATCCCGGACAAGAGACGGGGGGAATTGAATATGGTTATTAAAATACCTCTTCAAAGCATTCAAAATAATTCACGCAAGAGTTTGGAGTCAAGTGCGTAGAATAAGAAAACTAGGAAGTGTGTTGCACTGTGCATGTGGTAAGGAATGTCTGCCTGAAGGACTGTCAGTGCTCTGTGTTGACATGCAAATAAATGGTCAACGGAATTACAGCCATGCTGACGTCAAATTACTCAGCCGCCATTACAATACTGTCGGGGAAAGACTAATCCTTGACATGGTTATAGATCAATTTGTGGTGTAGTTTAGAACATGTGACTTTTTTGTACAAACTCTCTTCAACACAATAGTAATTTATTGAGTTAGAGCGCCACTTCCTGCACCATGACAGAGGAGTCCGGGCACACAGAGAAACTGGAAACCATCGCTATCTAACAGGAAACTAACCCAAACCATTATACACGGTAGACATGTGTGATTTGATTGATTGATTGATTGAATTTATTACAAACATACATAGGGTTTATTTGGAGCGCTTCACATCACAAATCACAATTCCACCTGTCCGAAAAGGAGCAAGAAGAAGCAGAGCTTATTCAGTCCTACCCCCTCTACATCTCATTTCAGTTGCTGGTACACATATTCACTTCCTGTATTCAACATGCACCAATTCAATGTTAACTTGTTCTTTCAGTCATAGCAATTCATTATAAATTATTATTAACATTGAAAAACACAAAATACCAGAAACAGAAAACCAAGTACTATATAATAGTACCCATCCATAAACATGTCTCTGTATTGTAACGAGACGTTTTGTTTATATAAACATTTAAAACAACAAATGTTCTGAGATTGCTTTTGTTCGGGTCCCAGACTACTCCACAGCATAACCGCACAAACAGACAAAGAAAATCTTCTCCTAATAGCGTTTACCAGTGGGGTATCAAAGTTCCCTAAACCTCTCAAATCATACGACTGATCTCTGTGAGAAACAATGTTCAGAAAATTAATTGGTAATTCGCTGCGAAATGCTTTAAACAGAAACACTGCTGTACACAGTTTTACAAGATCATGTAATTGTAGAATTTTTGATTTGAAAAATAGCGGATTGGTGTGATCAAGATACCCCACCTTATGAATTATTCGTAATACCTTCTTTTGTAGAAAAAAAAAAATGTGCTCTTGTAATTATTGCCCCAAACTTCCACACAATAAGTTAGGTATGGAAGAATTAGGCAACAATATAAAGTATGAAGTGCATTGTAATCAAGGACATGTTTAACTCTGTTGATAATTGCAAGGCTTTTGGAGATTTTATTTGATATATGCATAATATTTGTTTTGCAATTTAATTTACGGTCAATCATTAATCCCAAAAATGTTATTTCTGCAACATACTCGATTTTACCATCGCTAACTTCAACCCATTTCTGCAACCTCAATGAATGATTTCCAAAAATCATTACTTTGTTTTTATTTAAGTTTAAGGATAATTTTATTACTTTCCATCCATTTTTGGATTTTACTTAATTCATTATTTACAGTGTGGATGAGATCATCAAAACAGTTATTGCTGTAAAATGTATTTGTGTCATTTGCAAACAATATACATTTTACCAACTGAGAAACATTAAAAATGTCATTGATATACAAATGAAATAATACAATAATTTGGGGCCCAAGGGCACCCCACAAGCAATGCCAAGACATCTGGAAGAAAACTCACCCTTATGAACATACTGCACTCTGTCGCTTAAATAACTTTTGACGCATTTCCCAGGTACCCCATGTATACCATATCGTTCTGATTTTTTAAAATAATAGTTCATGATTTATTGTGTTAAATGCTTTTTTAAAATCTAAAAAAATCTTCTTTTCCTTTCGACTTATCCCTTTCGGGGTCGCCACAGTGAATCTTTTGGTCTTCCTCTAGGCCTCCTGCCTGGCAATTCAAAATTCAGCATCCTTCTACCGATATATTCACTATCTCTCCTCTAGACATGTCCGAACCATCTCAGTCTGGCCTCTCTCACTTCATATCCAAAACCTCTAACATGTGCTGTCCTTCTGATGTGCTCATTCCTGATCATGTCCATCATGGTCACACCCAAAGAGAACCTCAGCATCTTTATCTCTGCTACCGCCAGCTCTGCCTCCTGTCTTTTCCTCAGCGGGACTGTCTCTAAACCAAACAACATCGCTGGTCTCACCACAGTTTCTACACCTTTCCTTTCATTTTAGCTGAAACTCTTCTATCACACCCGACACTTTTCTCCACCCATTCCAACCTGCCTGCACACGCTTCTTCACCTCTTTTCCACACTCTCCATTGCTCTGGACTATTGACCCTAAGTACTTAAAATCCTTCACCTTCTTTATCTCTTCTCCCTGTAACCTCACTCTTCCACTTGGGTCCCTCTCATTTACACACAAGTACTCCGTCTTGCTGCGGCTAACCTTCATTCGTCTTCTTTCCAGGGCAAACTTCCACCCCTCAAGCTTCTCCTCCACCTGTTCCCTGCTCTCACTACATATCACAATGTCATCTGCAAACATCATAGTCCATGGAGATTCCTGCATAACATCGTCCGTCAGCCTGTCCATCACCATAGCAAACAAGAAAGGGCTAAGAGTTGATCCCTGATGGAATCCCACCTTCACTCGCAACTCCTCTGTCACACCTGCAGCACAACTCACTACTGTCTTACAGTCCTCGTACATGTCCTGCACCGCTCTAACATACTTCTCTGTCACTCCAGACTTACTCATACAATACCACAGTTGCTCTCTGGGCACCCTGTCATAAGCTTTCTCCAGATCTACAAAAACACAATGCAGCTCCCTTTGCTCTTCCCTGTCTTTATCAATCAACATCTTTAAAGCAAATACTGCATCTGTTGTACTCTTTTTTTGGCATAAAACCGTACTGCTGCTCACAAATGCCCACGTTTGTCCCTAGTTTAGAATTAGGGAACTAAGGGGGAATTGCAGGACAAATCTCTCTTACCAGTGTGGTCAAAGCCAGTGTGATTGGGACATCTCTGTGTTACTGATATACCCGTTGGTGCCGCTTCCCAGCACAACAAGCCATCCCACATTTGTCCACAGAAGGTACCTACTGTGGAAAAACACAGTTTTAGAGCTTGTCCTGCAAAAGTCTTTGTTTCCTGTACATATACCGTACTACAACGTTTGGTAGTACTGGGATCAGATGAGGCGATTAAAAATAAGACTGCAGGAAGCTGCAATGAAGCCATCAGGAGTAAGTCTGGCTCTCCAGACTGAAGAAAATTCGGACCTCTCACCGCTTTTGTTTTGCAGATGTGCTTTGTTGGACGTATTGAGACATGTGTATTGACTCTGTTTTGCTGCTTCTTTCCGGGGCCCTTCACTCCGTCCCGGCTTGAGCGATGGCTCTAGAAGTGGCTCGGTGCCAGCAGACACCTTGCTGCACTGTAGAAACATTATGAACATGTGAGGAAACACACACATCCTCATGGAACACATTTAGTAATTGCAAGCAGTAATGATGTTATGACTGTCTAATTCACAACTATGATAATTAGATGATGTCTATTCTAAATTTGCCCATTAGAGTGTGAATGTGAGTGTGAATGGTTGTATGTCTGCCCCACGATTGGCTGACGACCAGTCCAGGGTGTACCCCCCGCCTCCCGCCCAAAGTCAGCTGGGATAGGCTCCAGCATACCCGTGACCCTAATGAGGATAAGCGGTATAGAAAAATGGATGGATGGATGTTCTCGTGTGATATAAAAATTCATTTGCATGTCGAAGTTATTTTAAAGGCAATCTAAGGAGGATTTATTTTGGCTTTGAAACTCCATCATTTATGATGTTCATGCAAATGTGTTTGCAAAGGAAGCCACTTTCTTTCCTTCAAAGGGCTCTTATCTCGGACTCTTATTGTTTGCATTTGGAAGTAGCATCAAGGGTGAAATACTGATTTTGATAATGGAGTTCACTGAGGGAAAAAAAAGCCCATTTTACTATGACTTATCTGGAAAAGTTTTGCTCTCTGAAAAAAAAGCTTCTTAAAGGCTAATCTCAAGAACTTCCATTCTCTGATATTGTTGGTAAGAAGTGTTAGCACTCTGCCAGCCAGACTCTGCATCTCTTATCACAGTATGCACACACACTTTTGTGAAGGAGACCTAGCTACTCATTGTGATTCTTACCAGTCTGCTAAAAGCTTGTAAAAGCCTAGGGCAAAGATGAGAGAATGCGGCTGTCCCATGTAGCAGTTTAGCAGCCGTACATATGATGTCACTCCAAGCATTGAAGTAAATGACGTCATACATACGACCACCAGGCCACCACCAAGATCCACTGATGCACTGAAACCTTGACATTGTGTCAAAAAAAATAAAAAACAGTGATAAGGTTGCAAAGGGGTGGAAACTTTCTGGGAAATTTCCGTCTGGAAAAATAATTTGTCTGGAAAGACAATTGGAAGGGAATTGCAGTTGTCCCTCGCCACTCGAGGTTCAAATTTTGCAAGTGCGCTCTTTTACAAACAATTTATTTTGAAACAAATGAATGCGGTCCATTGTTAGTCAAAAGTATGCATATTTACGCATTTTTAACGCTAAATTACCCAATGTGAGCCATTGTGTCAATCAGCCGCCATTACATTATATTACATGAGACAATAGCCACTGCAGGAATTACTGTTTATTACTGTTGTTATTGTGAGTTTACATTATCGCTTAGCGTCTTGAATGGCTTATTTACTCATTTGGCTACTATATTGGCTAATACAAGTGTAATGGTGACCATAGGGGTGTTATTTTATGTCTACTGGACTCTAATGTTAAAAACGATATTTAGAAGGTCATAAACAGGTTTTCTATGCTAACTGCAAATTGTTCCATTTCTAAATAAGGAATACTACTTTGCTGAAATTCACTTATCACGGCATGTCTGGAACCAATGAGCTGCGATAAACGAGGGATCGCATGTCTCAAAATGACATTTTTACTCTATTTGTGAGCAGTATTTCAATCAAGTTTTGGCGTAGCAAAACATGTTTAAAACAAAACACAAATTATATCTTCTTTAACCAAAAATACAGTTACAATTTGCATTGTTTCCACCATAATTCCTTACATTTCCATATCCATGTAAATTTGGATTAAATAAACACACCCAGTATAAAAGTAAAAAAAAAAGGTAAAATGTTGCGAATTTAAAAGCAGGCATTAAATAAAACATGTTAACCAATCAGTGAACACCAAGTATTGTATGGGCTGCACTTTATATAACATAGATATCATACAAGTGACAATTAAGGTGCTAATGACATGCTATGTAATGCTCCTGCTTCCCTTTTGTTCACCTTTTAAATGCCAATTTGCGAAGCATATACGTAAAATCGCTAGTCATTTGTGTCAAAACTGGGAGGGAAAGTGATGACACTCATACATGCAAATGCACGCTTATCCCACGCGTGCTCTCTTTTGTCTCTGGATGACTTATAAAATGTAATTATCACACAGTAGGGTTGAGTGAATATTAATTATACGATTTTTGCTGAGAAAAGAAAGCCAGTAGACCACAACATATTACTTGTCTATAAAATGACAATTGAACACACACACAGAGAGAGCTAAGCCTGTGTACCTAAAATATTAGCACGGACTTACCTTTATTAGAGAGCAAAGGATCCAGAGGGAGCCAACAGCTGATTTCATATCTTCCCTTTAAAAGTCTGTGAAAGGACAGTTGCTGTTCAGGAAGCTGCTTGTGGTCTGTGAAAGTGACTGACTGAGCAAACAAAATGCTTGTTTCAGATCAGGATTATGGCCTCTCGGGAGAGCAGTGTAACCAGGAATCATTCATCTGAAATGCAAAGCAGGGTAGTCAAAGGTCTGCAGACCAAACGCATCTATCAGGGCGGAGGAGAAACAACATAACACAGTGCTAATAGAGTCATCTGCCGTTAAGCTTCAGGACAATTAAGCAACAGGATTTACATTCTGGTCACTTTTCCATGTCATACAGAAGCCATCAGTCAGCTTTGGGGAACAGTTTAGACGATAAGGGGGTTGTCAATTGGCTGTGGCGGAGCACCAAGCAGTCTGTTCAGCTTGAACAAACTCCTGTAAGTCCCCGTGAAAGGTCAGGACCAATAGGCAAGCCGCCCTTTAGTGAAGTGTGGCTTTGTACGTTTTAATGTCGTCTTCCATCTGGAGGCTCTTTCAACACCAGGGATGACGGCTGCATTCAAACTCATTCTCTGTTTCTGTTAAATAGACGTTGAATACGTTCACTATTTTGGAGTGTCAGCTCGGAATCCTCTAACGGCAATCAAGATGGTATATTTGGTGTGTGATAATAGCTGATACCAAACTCCATCATCAACAGCGACGGGAAGAGGCAGTTACAGAGTGATGTTCTGCAATTCCAATGACAATTTCTCCGGCATCCCCAACTTGGATTTTCCCCTTGGAGTTATGTAGTTCTTTTAATTCACATGCACAATTTAGCTGTTAAATGTACGTATACCGAACATACGCAGCCATGAAGAAATTTGAAACCTAACTGGCATTTATCAGTACACTGAAGTCACTCCAAGTTACAGCCCCAAGATACCTAAAAAAAAAAGATAAATGACAGGAATTTCTTATATATATATTAAAAACAATGTATTAACAGCTCCACACTAGTTTCTTAAAAAGAGGCACAACAATCTTGCTGTTATGAGCAATGGGGGATTGTGTTTAAAGACACCAGGTAACTTAAGTTGAATTCACATGTTTTGAGGGTTTTGCGAGCATACTTAAATATAACCAACCTCCAAAGTCAGTGGTAACACTATCCACTTTTTTTTCTTTGTGTTTCTGTTTATTTAGACCACACATACGTACATTATAAAGAGGTTGTTGTGATGTTCGGAGTGTCTGTGAATGCATCTCACACTAGCGACAATGAGGAAGTCCCGTTACTAGGACTAGAGACGTGTTTGTGACACGGGAGACAAATACACTGTATGTTGTTGGAAATACACTGCTGTTGACGTGTTAAGGTCAGAATAAAGTTATAAAAGACAGTCAGACGCTATGGGGAGCTACACAGTGCTGTCGTCATAATGGAGAGGCGTGGTTTGCCACGAAGAATATTAATTATGTACAAAAATTTTACGCAATTAATTCAATACATGTGTTACCGCCGTTAACGCGCTATTTTTGACAGCCCTAGTTAAAACCTGTATTTAGAAATTAACAGGTTTTCTAAGCTCCAACTATAAAAATATTCTGTTTATTATTATTGAATCCTACTTCACGGATATTCATTTAACGTGGTCAGTGTCTGGGCAGCACGGTGGATGGCCGGGTAGCATGTTGGCCTCACAGTCAGGAGATTCAGGGTTCGAATCTCTGTTGTGTGGAGTTTGCATGTTCTCCCCGTGCGTGTGTGGGTTTTCTCCGTGTACTCCGGTTTCCTCCCGCATTCCAAAAACATACATGTTAGGTTAATTGGCGACTCTAAATTGTCCAAAGTCTGCTGGGATAGGCTCAAGCATACCCGTGACCCTAATGAGGACGAGCGGTATCGAAAATGAATGAATGAATGGTGAATGGTGAATGGTTGTATGTCTGCCCTGTGATTGACTGGCGATCACTCCAGGGTGTCCCGCCCAAAGTCAGCTAGGATAGGCTCCAGCATACCCGTGACCCTAATGAGGATGTAAGCGGTGTAGAAAATGGATGGTTGGTGTCTGGACTGAACTGAACTAACTATATAGTAATTAGGGCTGTCAAATGATTACAATTTTTTATCAGATCAATCGCAGTTTTGAAATTAATTTTGTTTAATCACATGCCACTCTGTGTTTGAAGTATGAAGTAGTTTTTACTATATTTTATTGAACGAAAGATAAATGAGAGGGCAAGATTATATACGTTTATATGTACTAACAGGGCCAAATTAACGTAAAATTGAAATCAAGTTAAGAGACGGTGCATATGACTGTAAATCTATTTCCCAAACAACCATTGTTGGCGACGTTCATGACCATCTTTACATCGGAATGGGATGCTAATGAAGGTGATGTCACCCAAACAACCATTGTTGGTGGGCACAGGCCCCACTCCGTTGTATCCTAACGATCGCCATTTGACACCACTAAAGAGCCAGCCACTCCTGTCTGGACCTGCTTCCTACTTTAGAGCAGTGCTTTTCAACCATTGTGTCGTGGGCGTAGTGTCTGCTGTGCAGTGAGAAATCATCCACTTTCACCTAAATGGTGTAAAAATATTTTTTGAAAATTAGTCTGCCAATAAAGTGCCATTGCTGAGTATCTGTGCTGTCCAATGATGGGCAGAGTAATCATGTAATAAGCTAAATAGCAGTAGGTGCCAACACTTTTTATTGACTTTATATTTTTTCTATAAGCTACAGAGATTAATGTTTACATTTTCTGCTGGTGGTGTGCCTTGGGATTTTTGGAATGAAAAAAGTGTGCCTTGGCTCAAAAAAGTTAAAAAACAATGCTTTAAGGGATAAATAGATTGGATTTTGCACCAGGATCTCAGACTAGAGCTGTCCAATCTAGTCTGACTGGTCCTGCATGTGTCCCACCTAGTCTTTGTTCATGAACCGATGAAGCATACCGGGGCCTCACCCTGGTGGCCAGGCCTTCACCTGTGGGGCCTGGCCGGGCCTAGCCCGAAGAAGCCACACGGGAACTCCCCCCCGCAGACCCACCACCTGCAGGGTAAGAATAAGGGTCCGGTGCTTTGTGATTTGGGCAGTGGTCGAGGGCGGGTGTCTGGGCGACCTGGTCTTCGGCGGCCAAATCTGGTTCTTGGAACATGAAATGTCACTTCTCTGGTAGGGAAGAAGCCCGAGCTTGTGGAAGAGGCGGAGACATTCAGACTAGATATAGTCGGACTCACCTCAACCCACAGTCTGGGCTCTGGAACCAAATTCCTTGAGAAGGGCTGGACCTTGTTCTACTCTAGAGTTGCTGCGGGGGATAGGCGGCGAGCTGGGGTGGGCTTATTATTAGCCCCCCGGCTTGGTGCCTCTGTGCTGGAGTCATCCCCAGTGAACGAGAGGGTTATTTCCCTACGCCTTCGGGCTGGGGAAAAGGTCCTGACTGTGGTTAGTGCGTACGCGCCGAACTGAAGTTCAGAGTACCCAGCCTTCTTGGAGTCTATCAGAGGGGTTCTGGAGAGCACCCCAGCTGGTGACTCCATAGTTCTACTGGGAAACTTCAACGCCAATGTGGGCAATGACAGTGAGACTTGGAGGGGTGTGGTTGGGAGGAACGGCCTCCCTGACCTGAACCCGTGCGGTGTGTTGTTGCTGGACTTCTGTGCGAATTACAGTTTGTCCATAACAAACACCATGTTCGAACATAAGGATGTCCATAAGCGCACTTGGCACCAGGACACCCTAGGTCGAAGGTCTATGATCGACTTTGTGGTCGCATCATCAGACCTGCGTCCGCATGTTCTGGACACGCGGGTTAAGAGAGGGGCTGAGCTGTCAACTGACCACCACCTGGTGATGAGTTGGATTAGATGGCGGGGAAAGATGCCGGATAGACCTGGCAGACCCTAACGTGTAGTGAGGGTGTGCTGGGAACGTCTGGCAGAGTCTCCCGTTCATCGAGTCTTCGCCTGCATCTCGAGGGAGGACCGCGATATTGAGTCCGAATGGGCCGTATTCCGTGCCTCCATTGGTGAGGCAGCCAGTTGTAGTTGCGGCTGCAAGGTGGTTGGTGCCAGTCGTGGTGGCAAGCCCCGAACACGATGGTGGACACTTGTGGTTAGGGCTGCTGTCAAGCTGAAGAAGGAGTCCTATTAAGCATGGATGGCTTGCGGGATTCCCGAAGTAGCTGACAGGTACCGGCAGGCCAAGCGGCACACGGCTTCAGCGGTGGTCGAGGCAAAAACTTGGGTGTGGGAGGAGTTTGGTGAGGCTATGGAGCACGACTTTCGGTCGGCCTCGAAGAGGTTCTGACAAACCGTCCGACACCTCAGACAGGGGAAGCAGCCCCCAATTCTCACTGTTTACAGTGCGGACGGGGGCTTGCTGACCTCGACTGTGGATATTGTTTGTCGGTGGAAGGAATACTTTGAGGCCCTTCTCAATCCCACTGACATGCCGTCCGTAGAGGAAGCAGAGTCTGAGGATACGTATGTGGACAGTTCTATCACCGTGGCTGAGGTAATTGGGGTAGTTAAATCACTCCCCAGTGGCAAGGCTCCGGGGGTAGACGAGTTCCGGAATTCCTCAAGGCTCTGGATGTTGGGGGACAGTGTTGGTTGACACGCCTCTACAACATTGGATGGAAGTCAGGAACAATACCTCTGGACTGGCAGACCGGGGTAGTGGTCCCCATTTTTAAAAAGGGTTACCGGAGGGTGTGTTCCAACTATAGGGGGATCACACTCCTCAGCCTCCCTGGGAAAGTCTACTCCAGGATGCTGGAGAGAAGGGCATGACCGTTAGTCAAACCTCGGTTACAGGAGTGTGAAGCTTCTGGGATGAGACTCAGCACCTCCAAATCCAGAGCCATGGTTCTCAGTCGGAAACGGGTGGACTGTACCCTCCGGGTTGGGAGTGAGGTCTTGCCTCAGGTGGAGGAGTTCAAGTATCTCAGGTTCTTGTTCACGAGTGAGGGAAGGTTGGAGCGTGAGATTGACAGACGGATCGGTGCAGCATCTGCAGTAATGCGGTCGCTGTACTGGACCGTCGTGGTGAAGTGCTGAGCCGGAAGGCAAAGCTCTCTGTTTACCGATCGATCTACGTTCCCACCCTCACCTATGGTCATGAGTTATGGGTCATGACCGAAAGAATGAGATCGCGGATACAAGCGGCGGAAATGAGTTTCCTTCATAGGGTGGCTGGACTCACCCTAAGAGATAGGGTGAGGAGCTCGGCCATCCGGGAGGAGCTCAGAGTAGAGCCGCTGCTCCTTCACATCGAGAGGAGCCAGTTGAGGTGGCTCGGGCATCTAGTCCGGATGCCTCCCGGGCGCCTCCCTGGTGAGGTGTTTCAGGCATGCCCAGCCGGGAGAAGGCCCCTGGGAAGACCTAGGACACGCTGGAGGGACTATGTCTCACAGCTGGCCTGGGAACGCCTTGTTGTCCTCCCAGGTAGCTGGAAGAGGTTGCTGGGGACCGGGAAGTCTGGACTTCGCTACTGAAGCTGGTGCCCCCGCGACCCGGACCCGGATAAGCATGGAAGCATTCTTGTCCATGGACAAGAATGGAATGGAATGGACACCATGTGATTTTAGTTGAATTTTGCATTACAGAGTGAGTGATAAAAATAGCCACTTATTGTTTTTCTTTGCATTTCTCTTTGTTTAAACCACACATGTAGACATAATAAAGATGTTGTGATGTTCAGAGTGTCCGTGAATGCATCTCTTGATCTGTCTAGTGACACTGAGGAAGTGTCGCTGCAATGACGAATAAACCAGAGATGTGTTTGCTTGGAATTGCAGATACATAACCAGTGTGGGAATTGCGCTGCTGTTGATGTGTTCAGTTCAGAATAAAGTTATAAAAGAGTGTCAGACATTGTGTGTCTCTGTGGGGAGCTATACTGTGCCGGTGTTTGTTGTCATAACAGAGAGCCGAGGCTTGCCATGATGCTTATGCATTAATTACAGAATTTTTTTTTACATAATTAAATAACTAAACAAGTTACCAACGCTATTTTTGACAGCTCTTATAGTAATCCCTTGTTTATCAAGTTTAGTTTGCTCCAGACTTAACCTTATATGTGAATTTCTGCAAAGTAGGAGTCCTTATTTATATATCAAATAATTTTATAGTTCATAGTTGGAACATTGAAAACCCGTTTACGACCTTTTAAATATGTTTAAAATAACAACCCTATAGTCACTTTTACACTTGTATTAGCCAATGTAATCAGCATAACAATAGTAAATAAAACATAATAGACTCACACACACACTATCTGAAATGGCTAGCTTGAATTAATTTTAAAAGTTCTTACTCACTGATGTCAAGTGCTGTTGATGTTTGGAGTTTGGCAACCTCTTCCAGCTACCTGGAAGGACACTAAGGCGTTCCCAGGCCAGCTGTGAGACATAGTCCTTCCAGCGTGTCCTAAGCCTTCCCCGGGGCTTTCTCCCGGCTGGGCATGCCTGAAACACCTCACCAGGGAGGCGCCCGGAAGGCATCTGGACTAGATGCCCGAGCCACCTCAACTGGCTCCTCTCAATGTGAAGGAGCAGCGGATGGCCGAGCTCCTCACCCTATCTCTTAGGGTGAGTCCAGCCACCCTACGGAGGAAACTCATTTCCGCCGCTTGTATCCGCAATCTCGTTATTTCGGTCATGACCATAAGTTAGGGTGGGAACGTAGATCGATCGGTAAACAGAGCAGAGAGCTTTTCCTTCTGGCTCAGCTCTCTCTTCTTCCACGACAGTCCGGTACAGCGACCGCATTACTGCTGAGGCTGCACCGATCCATCTGTCGACCTCACGCGCTAACCGTCCCTCACTCGTGAACAAGACCCCGAGATACTTAAACTCCTCCACCTGAGGCAAGACCTCACTCCCAACCCTAGAGTACAGTCCACCTGTTTCCGACTGAGAACCATGGCTTCGGATTTGGAGGGGCTGAGTCTCATCCCAGAAGCTTCACACTCAGCTGCAAACCGCTCCAGTAAACGCTGAAGATCACAGCGTGATGAGGCCATCAGAACCACATCGTCTGCAAATAGCAGAGACAAGATCCTAAGGTCACCAAGCTGGACTCCCTCAACGCCTTGACTGCGCCTAGAAATTCTCTCCATGAAGATTATGAACAGAATCGGTGACAAAGTGCAGCCTTGGCGGACGCCAACGTTCCCCGGAAACAAGCTCAAATTACTGCTGGCAATGCAAACCAGGCCTTTTCCAAGTCTACAAAGCACATGTAGACCGGTTGGGCAAACTCCCACATACCCTCCAGTACCCTTGCAATGGTGTAGAGTTGGTCCAGTGTTCCGTGACAGGGTCGAAAACCACATTGCAATTGTAACCGGCGTTCGACTAACGGTCGTACCCTTCTCAACAGCACCCTGGAGTAGACTTTCCCAGGGAGGCTGAGGAGTGTGATCCCCCTATAGTTGGAACACACCCTCCAGTCACCCTTTTTAAAAATGGGGACCACTACCCCGGTCTGCCAGTCCAGAGGTACTGTTCCCGACTTCCATGCAAAGTTGTAGGGCCGTGTCAACCGAGACAGCCACCCAACATTCAGAGCCCTGAGGAATTCAGGGCAAAACTTGTCTACCCTCGGAGCCTTGCCATTGGGGTGTATTGCTTCAGCATGGGAGGCACGGAATACGGCCCATTCGGACTCAATATCCCTGGTGCCAAGTGCACTTATGGACATCCTTATGTTCAAACATGGTTTTTGTTATGGACAAACTGTGATTCGCACAGAAGTCCAACAACAACACACCACACGGGTTCAGGACAGGGAGGCCGTTCCTCCCAACCACACCCCTCCAGGTCACACTGTCATTGCCCACATGGGTGTTGAAGTCTCCCAGTAGAACTATGGAGTCACCAGCTGGGGTGCTCTCCAGCACCCCTCTGATAGACTCCAAGAAGGCTGGGTACTCTGAACTGCCGTTCAGCGCGTACGCACACACCACAGTCAGGACCCTTTCCCCAGCCCCAAGGAGTAGGGAAATAACCCTCTCGTTCACCGGGTATGACTCCAGCACAGAGGCACTAAGCCTGAGGGCTATTAATAAGCCCACACCAGCTCGCCCCCCCCCTGCAGCAACTCCAGAGAAGAACAGAGTCCAGCACCTCTCAAGGAATTTGGTTCCAGAACCCAAACTGTGGGTTGAGGTGAGGCCCCACGTGTGAAGGCCTGGCCACCAGGCGCTCGCCTGCGAGCCCCTCCCCCAGGCCTGCCTCCAGGGTGAGGCACCGGTGTCCCACGTCCGGGCGAGGTGCGGTCCCTTCTCTTGATTTTCTGCATTAGGGTCTTCTGAATCACTCTTAGTCTGGCCCGTCACCTAGAACCTGTTTGCCTTGGGAGACCCTACCAGGGGCATAAAGCCCCCAACAACATAGCTCCTAGGATCACTCGGGCACTCAAACCCCTCCACCACGATAAGGTGGTGATTCACGGAGGAGTATTAGAGAAACTACAGTTAGGTACAACACTAACACCGTATATTCAATGGTAAATACACTGTACACTGTATGTATGTGTGAAATTTAAAATCAAGCTGAAGTATACGTGTCTGAAAATCCATTTACCTAACTAGTTTCTCTAATAGGTAAATATGCTATACATTGTATATATGTTATATATAATCCTGCCGTGTCATACAGTATATCTTTCTTTCAATAAAATAAAATAATAATGGGCATATTTCAGACATAGTTGCAAATGGTGAAATTTCAAAATTCCTATTAATGTCAATAACAATTTTAATCATTTGACAGCACAGGTTTTTAATGTCATCAAGTCTGTGCAGTTCTCCCTAGGGTTCATTCATTCATTTTCTATACCGCTTATCCTCATTAGGGTCACGGGTATGCTGGAGCCTATCCCAGCTGGCTTTGGGCGAGAGGCGGGGTACACCCTGGACTGGTCGCCAGTCAATCGCAGGGCACATATAGACAAACAAACATTCACACTCACACCGATGGACAATTTAGAGTCATCAATTAACCTTACATGCATGTTTTTGGAAAAAGGAAGGAAACCGGAGTACCCGGAGAAAACCCACGCACGCACGGGGAGAACATGCAAACTCCACACAGAGATGCCCAACGGAGATTCAAACCCTGAACCTCCTGACTATGAGCCCAATGTGCTACCCACTCGACCACCGTGGGGCCCTTCTCCCTAGGGTTGACAGATAAAACAAGACTTCCTTTCTCCAGGCTCAGCGTGAGGTTCTGCCTCAGGTACATTAAAACAAGTTTTGAGAGTGGGAAGGATGGACTGTCACCCAGTCGCTGTACTTTACTGTCATGGAGAAGAAAGAGTTCAGCCAAAAGGTGAAGTTCTGAATTTACCGGTCTATCTGCAGAATGTCTCAACTACAATCCCAAGTGGAGAGTAGTGGCCAAAAAGCCAAGGGCACAAGCAGTCCAAATGCGTTCACCCTTAGAGATACGGTGACAAGCACAAGTTATCTGGGTGGAATTCAATGTGGAGCGGCTGCTTTACATGCCTCCCAGATGTCCTTGTGGCCAGTAATCTGGGGATGCTCTACTAGGAGGAGACCTTGGGGCAAACCCAGGATGTACTGGTGGGAAAGCTTTGGTGTCCAGGAGGATAAGTCTGTGTCTTTGCTTATACTGCTGACCTGGACCCAGATAAAAGCAAAAATGTCTCGATAAGGCAACAGCACCCTAACACACTGTCATCTGACTTCTTATTTCTATTATTATATATTATATTATATTTTTGTGAAAGAGCTGCCTCCCGATGTTTGTTACATGCAAAACTTGAATTGTTACCCAATCAAAGTAAATAGAGGAGAAAGTTGAAATATTTGTAAAAGTGAGGATCAACAACAGCAAACATGAAAAAAAGTTAACAATAATAATAATAAGCTTTGATAGACAAAGAGACAGAGCTGAGATGAGATGCACTCTGTTTACCTTAAATATGTATGACTTGTTAGCATATCCCCCGCCCCCGACACCCTTGCTGTAAGATATTGGGTCTGCAGTCCACTTCTGTACATAAGCATAGTAGAAGTGTACATGTTGAGCATGAAGACATTTCTTTGTGTTATGAGATTTTATGATATGAAATGGAGAGGACCACGGTGGTGATTGAGAAACACTGTAGCTGAGTCACATTGCCTTTTAAAGTCATGCTCTTCTTAATAGAGCATTTTATCTCGAATGGAACCATCTTTTTCAAAATAAACAGGACGTGGTATTGAGGCCATGCATCTGTGAGCAAGATAAATCAGAGATGTAAATGACGATGGCACAGAGAGTGACACCATGGCGGCGCCACCCTGTCTGGCCATTATTTGGGGCAACTGGCCTATATTGTCCATTAAGGTTGTTTTGCAATACTGACCTGAGAGCGGTAAGACGTTTCGATTTAAGATACTAGGAACATTTCTACTATGACTCACTCTTGTCTATCAATAATAGATTTGGTTAAGCGTGTGACAGTTGAGCCAAGATGGCTCTCTGCAGAGGATTGTCTCGCTGCATTACCCTCCTCTACATCCCATAATGTCTCCAACATAGCCCCCAGTCCACCCCAGGTCCACTCTGGTATGCAGGGATACACGTGAGGTGCATTTTTGTACGTTTATGAAACTTTGGTGGAGTCAAAGAAAGTACTTAGGGTGAGCAAGGGCAAAATGCAAAGCACTTTGCATAGACCGAGTGGAACATAACCATAGGGAGCGGCTTATACTGTATTTGAACAGACTCAACTCAGTATATTCTACCTTCAGCATGCATACTGTATGTACATCCCAACCATAACATTTGTAATTGCATCACTCATAAAACCTTCCGAGATGTAAATTGACCCAGGTTAGTCTTGGTTGTAGTCAAGTTTTAATTACTGTATGCATGTGAACTTCAAAGGTGTCTGCAACCTTTAGCATCAAAAGAGCCATTTGGGCCCATTTCCACCAAATTAGAACCCACTTGGAACCACACAACCTATTTGACCACTGAACTGAAGGTAGTGCTACATATTTAGCACAGGTGTCCAAACTTTTTCAACCAAGGGCTGAAAATGACATTATTTTCCTCATAATATTACACTAGTTTATTCTAGTACAATTGCCACTTATTTCCTCTCTACAATACATTTTCTTTTGCTACACTGACTTTATTCTTAGGGGAAAACTATTTGACCTTTCTTCTTGTAAATATTTTCTCAGCCAAATGTTCAAAACTTTGTTAATAAAAACATTTTTTCCTAAATGATTCTTAAAATGATGTATCATTCTATGACTTCTTCCCTTAATATTTTGACTTTATTCTTGTCAAATTACGGCAGATTTTTCCATTTTTGCTACTCTATTGTTAAGTCACGTGTTTTGAAGGTGCTAATAACACAATCAGCCACGGGCCGCATATGGCTAAATAGTTGATCTTCATAGTTTCTCCCAGACTTGACCGGAAAACACTGCCCCCCAGCACTCCGGTGGGGAATTGTATGGCACACACTCAACTCAAACACAGAACTTTCAAAGGTTCGTGACAGAAGAGTCGGCGCAGTGACCACACAGAATCATAAACCAGGTGGAGCCACAGCAGAAGGATAAAAGAGCCACATTTGGCTCCGGAGTCGCTGGTTGCAGACCTCAGGTCTAGTCAGATTCCATAAAATGACTTTTAATGAGTTAAAAATACTTCGTTTTGAGGTGTTTATTATCATGATTGCAATTTGCAGTGCATCACATTGAGACCTATGTCTATAAAATGTTACCATATTTAAAGGAATGCACGTGTGCATTCATTCTGTTCCACATTTTATTTTATTTACAAGGATATGACATATGGTGGCTGAATGGGTAGCATGTTGGCCTCACAGTCAGGAGGTTCAAGGTTCAAATCTCCGTTGGGCATCTCTGTGTAAAGTTTGCATGTTCTCCCCGTACGTGCGTGGCTTTTTTCTGGTACTCCGCTCTTGCCCAAAGTCAGCTGGGATAGGCTCCAGCATACCCGCGACCCTAATGAGGATAAGCAGTATAGAAAATGGATGGATAGATGACAAACCCTTTTCATATCTATCTCTATCCCATTTCTTTGAGCTTGCCTGCAGCGTGACAGCAAATGTGTGTTACTGATGTGAGTGCCGTGCATGGCGGTGTCTCCCTTCCCTGCCACAATCATTGTCCTTCACTCACTCTGTGGAGGAAATGACGTGACATCACTTTCGCAGACTGCGATGAATGAGTGCACTTGAGGCTCACTTAGATTCGTGTGATAAATGAATGAAAATTGACAGATTGTAGATGTCGCTTTTGTGTTACAGCAAGACCTTCAAGCTACATTGAGCTTCACCATTGCCTGTGAGTGACATGCTCAATTTGCACCATTTCACATCTGAGTCATTTGCAGAGTGTCAAACATGCTTTGACACTTTGCATTTCTTTATGGACAAAAGCTCAACTGGCTGTCAACTGACTGTTTTACTTTTTCTAAATTACTTTGGGTGGGTCAGTTAACTCACTGTAGCCTCACACATTAATGTGGGATTTGTTTGGGGGGTGGAGAGCTTTATTATGTATCTTATTATCCACAAGGACAGGAGTGCCTCATCATGTACAGTATACAGTAATCCCTCGTTTATCTCAGTTAATTGCTTGCAAAGTATGATTCATTATTTATAAGTTCAATATTTTCATAGTTAGATCACACAAAACCTATTTTCCACCTCCTAAATACAGTTTTTAACATTATGCACCACAAAAGTCATCTTTACACTACCAAATATAGTGGACATAATAGGAGAAAATAAGCTATTTAAGGGATAAATAAGACTTGTGCTTGTGTGTTGCTATAAATGTGCTCTGGGGATGGTTAAGGGGCGTACAAGAATAATGCAATAAAAGTCTGTTGTTTTGGCCATCAAGTCTGGTGCTTGTGTGTCTCACCAAACATTATGTATATAATACTACATATCGTCACAACAACTTGTAATGCTTCTTCTGAATGCTTTATATTTGTATTGTACTTCATTTAGCCAATGCTTGAAAACGCTTCATGTAGGCAAAAACCACTTTGCTTAAATATGCAGGTTTTTCAAACTAATAATAGGGTGTATTCTACCACGAAACAGCATGATTTATTCCTTCATATATATTTTTCAAAACTGTGATAAAGAGATTATGCGCCATTGAAAGTAATGAAAGTGATGAAAGATTAGTGTTTAAAAAAAAAAAAACTAAAACATTTAAAGCAAATTGAATAGATAATTAAAACTGGATATAATTAATTTCAATCTTTAATACATAATGAAATAATAAAATAATACAATTTCTAAATATTATATTTAAAAAAATATTGAAACTGTATATTGGTTATTTCATGATAGATTGATATATTTGTTTTTGATGCCACAGTGCATTGAAAAATGTCTTTAAAATATGGAATGAATGAATTATATCTAGCAGTCAAACTCACCCATACAAAATAGTTCCTTAGTTAATATATATAATTTGTTTATATAACTTTATATTTTTTGGCACACAAATAACTATAATCCAGGTGTATTCATCCATCCATTTTCTATGATGCTTCTCCTCATTAGGGTTGCTGGGATATGCTGGCGTCTATCCCAGCTAGTGCTTAATAGCTGATGATCATCTGGATGCAATGTTAAATTGTGGTGAAAATTGTGATAGCTGAGCCTGATAAATAACTTAAGGAAGCAATGCTGTTCAATGGAAGATTCTTCATTATTATTTCATGGTGATGAGTAAACATGTTAAGCTAGACAGGGAATGCAACTGAGTTGTGGATGATACACCAGAACCAAAAACTGACTGCATTAACTTGCCCTGGAGATCACACACCCCCCTGCCAGTTTAAATTAAACGCTACTGAATGCACTGTTTTTTTCCTCTCATGCTTCAGGGGGACTTTAAAGAGGCACATTTTCTTCCAGCATTTGAGCATCTTCAATGGCTGACACTTATTCTCTGGCGAGGTTGAAAATGAATGGTTACACGTGGTGAAGCATGGCACGCTTTTGTGTTCCAGATGCTCAAAACAAGCCTCCTGTGATAAAAAATGACATACTATGGCATCTGAGTAAACACTTCTTAGAAAAAAAAAAAGGGAGTTTGCATTGTTGAAAGGATTAAGTGAAAATGCATGGATGTAATACAAAATTCTTGTAAATATCTAATGTAGGGGTGTCCAAAGTTTTCACACTGAGGGCTGCATACTGAAAAGTCAAAGGATGTAGGTGGCCTCTTTGATATTTGGTAGCGGTGTAACGATTCATTCACTAGATTGATGTATCGATTTATATTCCTACGAGCCAACTACTCCATTCACTCTTCACCAAATTGCCATTCCAGACAAAATATATATCAAGCTAACATTTTTTGAAAGGTAATCTATCGATTAAATACAAATAAAGCATTGGATTTAAGCATTTTTAGCAGTTTTATATGGATGTGGTATATTTAGCTATTTTTATGATAGTGACGTTAAATGTGAGCCGTGTAACAGTTTGATTTGTCATGAATCGATTAGTCGTGTCTGTTGACTGGGCCGCACGGATGACGTCATGTGACGCTGAGCATGCCGCTCCGGTAGGAGCGTTCATGTGGACGTCCTTAAATTTCCATTTTTTCATAGGATGTGGGGTGTATTTCATTGGTATACGTGCTTGTTAGCTGGATGACTTCTTCCTCTTCTATTTTATTTGGGATTTACACTCAGTGTTGGACCACATCCAAAGTTCCCTTCAACTTCAAGCCTTTCAAACTCATGGATGGGAGCGTCAGGACAAGATAAAACAAGCAGTTTTGCTTCTATGCATGTGGAACGGACCGGGAATGAGGGGCGAGTCATTTAGGAGTCAGTTTTGGGAGCCACTGTTGTGCAGGCGTGTGTGCCATTTTTTCTTGCAATGAAAAAGCTTGCACAACAACAACACCTCCTCGTAGCTTTAATAGCATCTGTACAAATGTAAAAGTATGTAGGATATTCATTCACTTTAATATCTATATGCACATGAAATTTCATTTTATTCTGGTGGTGTGAAAGAACTTCTTGAATACTTTGGTTAGAGAAGGGAAGGAGGTATCAAATTAAAGTTAGTCATGTTTTATCAGATAGAATTAATCATTCAAACTTAATTCCTTCATTGTTAATTCAACCTGAACTGCTGGTTGCACTTTATTCCAATAACATATTAATGCTATTGCCATGAATTGGTGTTTATATCCATAATTAATGTATATCTGATTCTCATACAAACAGCAAAAGGAATTTAGGAAACTTCACCTGCACCGTCCGGTATGCAGCTATTTATTTCACCGTCAGACGGCTTGAATTTTGGCTAAAATGTTACTGAATCGATTTAAAGTTACTGAATCGTTTCGGATCGTATCGTTCTAAACGAAGCATTATCGTTTTTGAATTTAATTGGCAACCATGAATTGTGATACAAATTCAATCGTTGTGAAAACGAATCGTTACACCCCTAATATTTGTACTTTTTTAATAGATTTTGTAAAAAGGTTAACCAAAATGTACAGTATAATTATTATCTGTTAACAGTGTCGACACAAGCTTTTTTCTTTTTACATTAAGCCTTTATCTTTATTTTCCTTATTTTTGCAGGTTTATTTTGTTTAATAAAAAAGGGGCCGCCGGCTGTCCGCAACCAGCCCCCAGACTGCACTTTAGACAACCCCGGTCAAAATGAAGAATGATGATGAACATGTTCTACTAAAAACTGTGCAACGGATGTTAACTCAAGACAGTAGCTCCACCTACTTTAGTACTCTTTTGAGTAAAGAGTTTGGCTTCTCAAAACAATATGCATTCCATAAAGTAATACATTTGCATGACAAACATGCCTCCCCGGAATAATTCGGAAAAAAAATCAATCGCTTTTACGCCGTCGTATTATTGCACGCTCTCGACTGTCCATTGTTGTGTATGTAATAAGAACGGTATGACGCAGGCGTCGCTGCCATCTTGATTACGTAACTGTTCCACGGTGGATGAAGATGCGCTAGTCAGCACCATCAGCCATTACATACACAACAAGAGAGTCTATTGGGTGCATTAATATAATATAATATAATATAATATAATATAATATAATATAATATAATATAATATAATATATGCATGTTAGGTTAATTGGCGACTCTAAATTGTCCATAGGTGTGAATGTGAATGTTTGTTTGTCTATGTGTGGCCTGCGATTGACTGGCGACCAGTCCAGGGTGTACCCTGCCTCTCGCCCAAAGTCTGCTGGGATAGGCTCCAGCATCCCTGCGACCCTAATGAGGATAAGCGGTATAGAAAATGAATGAATGAATAATACCACACTAATAATGGGGATGTCATTCAACTTCATTTAAAAAAATCCATTCTATCCTTTTGAGTGCATGTTATGTGTGGGCCATAGTCCATTACATTTTTAGAATTTGTGATACGGGCCAGTTCGAAATGCATGGCGAGCCATAGGTTGAACAGCTCTGGTCTAATGTGATCCTGTGTAAGTCATTAGTACAACATCCATGCCGGCATTATGGCCTTTGCTGGATTCATTCTTCAGTCTGGCTGTCATGAAACTCCTTCAGCTAGTAGGAGTGTATAGTACATCAAACGTTAGACAGGCAGACTTATGGGAATCTTGTACTTTCTTTCTCCATGACAACATGAAAGGGGCTGGAACCTCCAAGCCAGTCTTTAAAGCTCACTAAATGGGTGCTTAACCAGCTTTAGGTGTGCTCATTTATCATGTGTGCAACACGCCATTTCCTCCATTTATATGCCATCCTTCCTTTAATTCGCCTGGAATTACAGTTGAAGCAATTAACTGTAACGCGTCTGAGCCGTGTGTGGTTTACTGTACAACCACTAAACGCTTAGATCACACACTGCCCCTCCTCACAACTTGATATCTTGAACCTTTCAAATGTGTCACATCTAATACCCTAGAAACACCAGCGGCAGAATGAGCCAGAATGAAAAAAATGAAAATTCCTGGTTTATTCCTGGATGTTGCATTCTAAAAATTCTGAGTACAAATGTTTTGAGCATGCTAAAAAATTTTCCGGGTGGATTCGAAGGGGAAAAATGTTCAACGGCATTTGAAAGGTATTCCAACTGCACTCTGACTGCATTTCAAATGGTATTCCAGCAGTATTCCAAACACTCTGATCACATTTGAAAAAAATACACGTCACTGTGAAGCATCACCTTATTCACGTCACATACCGGCAAGAAAAAACTACCTTGGCTCCTTTTTTCCTCCACTACCGGCCCCTGGTGTGGATAAGGCAGAGGTGCTGAATAGAAGTGCATCAAAATTATTTTGTAAACATGGGCCACTTTTTTATAGAAATAAATAATACCGTTCCAAATCCCACAGTTTTTGCATGTTTAATGCGAGTGGCGATTGCCCCAGCTGCCAATGCTAGCGCTGCTAATGCTACTTAGATCCATTCTTGTCTTCAGTCATGGTCACGTTGACATAAGCCCCCAAATTAGTTCTCGGCAATGCCTGCAACTCACAGCGACAACAGATGCAACAACTTTGTCTTTGATCAGCCAGGGCTTTGAAACTAAACTTGCCACTCCAAACATCCTTTTCTCCTCCATATTTCTTCCCGCTTGTGTCTCCACATCCACCACTGTGTTTCCACACACAAACTATGGCGTGGGCCGCGGGTCAAGCAGGACGTGTGCGTTTGGGGTTTTAGCGCACGGTGCGTTTGCAAAGGGGCGGAGCTATGACGCAAGCATTTTCATAGAATCTGAGGCGAAGCCGTAAACACAGAGCCACGAAAATATCAGAATATTTGGATGCATATATATGCCTATATATGTTTGCATATCGTTTTTGTACATACATTGATAAGTGTCTCACTTTTATGTAGTGGCAATTCCACTGGGAAGTATTGTGTGGGCTATTGTTTGTTGATTAGCCTCCAGTATAACCAAACATTCTGGTGGAAGGAAGGAGCTTTTATGGTGCTCCTAAATAGAAATCAGGAAGTCAAACACACACTAACGAAGTTACACCCAAAATAGGATTATAAAACGAGCACGTTACAAATTTTGGAATTGAGCCAATGCACTGTTTTTAAATGGACTCCTATACGGCTAGTTCAAGATGATATTCTTTTCAACCAAAATATAAAGTACCACCATATGTTGCCAATAGTGGTTTAAAATAACACATTGTACAATACTTTTCACAATTATGAATTTTAATTTTAATTGGTCACTCACAGCTGGCTGGTATTCATGTAGCCTTCCAAGTGTGTCCACAAAAGCGGTCTCAGAGGTGATCAGCAATTCTCAGCTTTGCTGTTGTTATGATAAAACAAACATATTCTTAGACATTCACATTCATTCGTAGACAAGCAAATGTCCGTCATTATCTGACAATAAACATTACTAGTGCATGTAAAAAGCCTGAAGTGCACTGGAATGCTGGTGTCTTCTATGCAGCTGGGGAACTCGCCGCAAACAGTTTTAATAACTTATGTGTTCTTTGTCCTCTACTTGGCTTGCTCCCGCTCTGTATTTGTTTCTATCTGACCGTTTGGGTTGTTTGCTTCATGTTCGAGTCCGCGGCCAATTCCGTTTTTGCTAAAACAGCTTCAATTTAGCTCTGTTTGTTGTGAAAGCGCGCTCGTTAGAGAACAAGCACATTTGCATGCACGTAATTAATTCATGCTAATGTCAGCAAATCCCGGGGGCTACCGAGATGTTGTCCAAGATCCATATCTGACATGGCAAATGTTGATAAATTCAGAACTCTGTCTAAGGTGAAGACATTGATAGGACATTCTTTTTGTTTAATAGAATGCAAGGCCACACTCTTTCCCGGCGAATTGGAATGCAACAATACGAACAAGGGATATGCTGCAGAAATGAACACTTACGTTGCATTAAAACGCATTTCACGCTGCATAGTTTATGAGCTGGGTTTGCACTAGAATGCGCCAATAATTGACCGTCATTAGGCATGACTGGATTTTCAAAGGTCCTCTGTTTTTTGTTTTTCTTACATATCCACCCTATTATATAATCCCCTCTGATACTTCCTCATCCTGATAACGGTAAACAAAGAAGGCTGTTTATGCTGCAGGCTTAAATAAGAATCCCACTCCCTTACATTGACGTTGTTTGTTTCTTGAAAGCATTAAATGTCAGGCTGTGCTTTCAGCAGGTGTACAGTAGTAACAGCTGCAAAACCACTCATAGCGTAAAGATTATTTATCATGTGCGTATGAAAGACATTTCATTAAATACTACAATAGGAGACTGTGAAATTTAAATGAATTGAATTTCGAAACAAATTTGAGTCAGGAAAAATCTTTTATTACTAACATTATTATACCATTATTATACAATATATACTGTATATATATATATATATATACAGTCCTGCCTCAGCACTTTGCGCTTTGAATTTTGCAGCTCGCTGTGTCACAGTTTTTCTACATAATAATAAGTAATTCCTTTTTTATGATTGACTATTAATAAATAAAAAAAATAATAAATATGCATATTTAAGAACATTTTACACATTGAATCGGTCCAAACTAAGACTAATACAGTCCAAAACCGTCTACGGTAGATCCGCACTAAAACCTGCAAACAATTGAGATGCCCATAAAAAAAGTCTACTTTTGACACACGGCTCACTCGCCCTACCCCTTCAAACCCTCCCTCTAGCTTGACATTGACATTCTTCTTTTATTTGCAATAAGATTGACTGTAGTACACGGTTATCTGTTTCCAGACTCAACTGCCACAAGTGAATTTTCAGCGATTCCATCCATCCACTTTCTCTTATCTCTTATCCTATCCCAGCTGACTTCCGGCAAGAGGCGGGGTACACCCTGGACTGGTCGCCAGTCAATCGCAGGGCAGACAAGCATTCACACTCACATTCATACCTATGGACAATTTAGAGTCGCCAATGAAGCTAACATGCATGTTTTTGGAATATGGAGGAAACCGGAGTGCCCGGCGAAAACCCACACACGCACGGGGAGAACATGCAAACTCCACACAGAGATGCCCACTGGAGATTCCAACCCAGATCTCCTGACTGTTAGGAGATCTGACGGTTTGGGTTGTTTGCTTCATTTTCGCGTCCACAGCCAATTAAGTTTTTTACACATTGGTGACTTAAAATCAGTATTTCCAGCCATACAATTCTATACATTTGTAGTCTTATTTTCTGTTTATATGTCTTCTATGATGGGTAATACGAGGTGTCTACTTGAGGGTCGTATACAGGTTTTCTATAGTCTCACTATGGAAATATTCCATTTATAAATAAGGAATCCTGAGTTGACAAAAATCTTTGCGGGTTTGGTAAACAAGATAAAGGATATGATAAACGAGAGATGTCTGTATTAGCTTGATGCAGGAACAATGCAATTGGTTTATTTTATTTGAACATGCCCAAAAGGAGTAGGAAGAAGAAAAGCTTTTTTAATCCTACCCCCATCGGTTTCACTCTATTTTACTACATTTGTACACTTCCTGCATTCCAGATGTGCTCTTTGTAAATTTCAAATAAATAGTGTGGTAAAATAGTAGTCAAAGTTTTTGCCACAGCAAATAAATGATATAGCGATCATAATAAATAATAATAAATAGAGAGAACAGATTGTAGTTGGATTGTGGGTGAGTACAGACAAAGGAGAGAAGAGTTAGTGATAAGGGAGATAGTGATTAGACATAGCATTGACAATAAAACAGACAGTACAGAACATAGTTGGGTCATGGTTGTGTACACACAATTTACCCCAAATGAAGAACCATATCAGAGTTGTTATCAATATCAGATTAGAGCACCCTAGTATACATCACAATTGCACAGCAAGTCCACACATCCTAGAAAAACCTGTGAACCACTCCGTTGGGCATCTCTGTGTGGAGTTTGCATGTTCTCCCCGTGCGTGTGTGGGTTTTATCCGGGTACTCCGGTTTCCTCCCACATTCCAAAAACATGCATGTTAGCTTAATTGGCGACTCTAAATTGTCCATAGGTATGAATGTTTGTTTGTCTATATGTGCCCTGCGATTGACTGGCGACCAGTCCAGGGTGTACCCCGCCTCTCGCCCAAAGCCAGCTGGGATAGGCTCCAGCACACCCGCGACCCTAATGAGGTCAAGCGGCATAGAAAATGAATGAATGACCTGTGAACCAAAGACCAAAATACATAATTGTAAAATCTATTTTCGTTCTAAAATTTGCTGGAGCCTATCCCAGCGGACGTCAGGCGAGAAGCAGGGTACACCCTGGATTGGTCACCAACCAATCGCATATAATTGAAACAAAAACAAAGAGGTATTTGTGTGGTTATGATCTTGGTGATGACAGGATAATTACCATATTTATTATGCAGGCATGAAATGAGGACTTTCCCAGTTAGTAACTTCCTGATGCTGTAGTAATATAAACTTGTCTGTGCAACGCCGCGCACCAATAAAGACGAAATGTTGATGTTATTAAAGAAGTGGTCAACGGGTGTTACATAGCAACAGGGACGAGCTATATAATGTACAAGAAGCGAGATAAAAGCAAAGCCCTTCTGGCTCACAAATCACAGTCGGAGAGAAAATGAATCCCGCAGGAGGACATCACAGGCCCCGAGAGCAGAAATCCAACATAATTCTTCCACTCAATCTTCAACTTAAACAAGACAATTGAAAACCAATGGCGAGAAAAGGCTTATCCACACAAAACGCGATGTGCACCGAGGGGAAAAACCAATCTCTCCGCGGGATGTACACTGGAATGGAGCAAACAAATGGCACTCACTGAGAGGAAATAGAGATTGTTGGCTAGACTGGGATAGCTCCCTTTGGACAGCTGCTACAGTACGCCTCGGCTGTGTCTATTTATTTCCAGCTTGCGGAACACCTTCCTCGTATCTTGCACGCTTACTTCAATCCGAGGCGTAATATACTAGCTGCGCTCCTGCAGTGCGTTACGTTCTGGCGAGAGCCTTGCGCCGACTTGACGGCAGAGAGCTGGACGGCGTGGGAGGTCAGGGGAAAATTTATTTTAATGATATTTGCTGCTAAGCAGCGGCAGCAAGCAACAAACACAAAGAAACGCAATCACGATATAATGTAACCGCAAACCACAGAGGAACGCACCTGAACTACATAGAAGGGAAACTAAAAGAAGCAACAGGTGCGACTAATTGAGAAAAGCAAAGTAGGCAGAGACAAACCAAGGAGAAGAGGAAGAACTATCAAAATAACGGAAACAGGAACCGGGGCTGTGTGTGAGGCAAGTCGTGATGACACCATGTGAAACGTCCCTGGGAGCCTTAAACAACACCAAGAGCCATAATGGACATCGGCACACCCTCCCGTTGTGCTCATTTCCATATAAATTGCTGTTGCGAACATTCAAGTGAAAACGGAAGCAACGAAGTGCAATTTCTGTGGGAAATGGAAACAGTGGTCAAAGCAATCTGGTGTACCAGTTTAAAAATTATATACCTTTTAAATTAACTTTGTTACGGGGTGCTCAGCAAAGCATTCTTCCACAACATTTAAGCCCTAGTCTTCATTACACACATAAACACACTATTTCGTGGCAGATACCATGCATGTCTTACACTGGCTGGCCAAAAAAAAGTCACCACCTGGATTTAACCAAGCAAATAGGTACTAGGTTGCTGCAGTTGGTCAGGTCTAGGTTCAGCAACACTCTGTGCTCAAAGAATGAGGTCAGCTGACTACCTGAATATACCGAATGAGCAGGTTATTCTATCAATGTATTTTTTCTTTCATGATGGCACGGGCATATTCCAAGATGACAATGCCAGGATTCGTCGGGCTCGAATTCTGTAAGAGTGGTTCAGGGAGCATGAGACATCTTTTTCACACATGGAGTCCAGACCTTAACCCCATTGAGAATCTTTGGGATGTGCTGGAGAAGGCTTTGCGCAGCGGTCCGCCTCTACCCATCATCAGTGCAAGATCTTGGTGAAAAATGAATGCAACACTGGATGGACATAAATCTTGTGACATCGCAGAAGCTTATCGAAACAATGCCACAACGAATGCGTGCCGGAATCAAAGCTAAAGGCGCTCCAACGAAATGTGAGTGCATGACTTTTTTTTTGGTGGCGACTTCTTTTTTGGCCAGGCAGTGTATTTTAATCACTATACAATCATGCTATCACACATTTAAGTAAAAAATGTTCTGGACAGCGTACTTCCTGCGGTGGATTTTGTCTCATCAGGCACTTTAAGTGGTTTTACACTCATTAAACAACATATTCAACATAATAATAGTAAATAAGCCATTGAAGACGTGAATAAAACTCCTGCTTGTGTGTCTAATTTTGTGGGTAGAGCAGCTTGGCACAGGCTGCACAGTGGTCATTTTGTCCGGTGTAACAAAGTGCGCAGCCAATTTGGTAGACCGAGGCACGCCGCGATGAGTGTGGCGGCGCAGCAGGGGGAGGTGCCGACTGATTCAACATGGCGTAGTGACAATTTAGTGCCAAGGGGCTTCGCCAGAGGTTTGCTGAAAGGTTGCCAGCTCCAACCTGGTCTACTCTCGGTGCAAGGCGAAGCACAGCCTAGTGGTCATTTGCCTGACTGACGCACAGTGCGCATGTGTCAGCAAAACCCCACAGGCCGGTTTATAATCACAACAACCACTGTTTTAAATAACTATCTGAATCAGCACATACATTTTGATTTATATTGACTGTTCCGTCTGCCTCTGTCGCGTCTTCTGCACCTCATCTGTCCTCGAATCGGCGCCCCCTCCTCCTCCTCCTCCTCATCGGTGGCCAGTGGATCTAATATGGAGGTGGTTAATTGAACATAAACGGTTAATCAAATGTATTGACATCTTTGATTGTGTAACCAAGAACTGCAAACATGATCATAATGAATTGGTTCATCTCACACGCAGACAAGTGCCAAGGGCCAGACCACAAGCTTGGCAATGGGTCTTTTACACGCAATTGCATTATGCATAGTTTATGTATATTCATATTACATTTACATACTATATTACATATTCATATTACAAACATAGGTTAATAAATACGAGTGTCTCCAGAGTGGGGAAAAATGCTTATCTTACTGGTGGCCACCGTGTGCCTTCGGTGCTCTGATCATTTTTGTTTTGCTCTTCTTCTGACATCACTGAACTGTTTTTTTCACGGGGCAATGGTTCTCCGCACATCGGGCAAACCTGATCTACTAGACTTGTAATCTCCTCCCAGGCCACTTTTGCATCATCAGCCTGTGAAGGTCTGCTCACAAGACCATATATTCGGCCACAAAACAAACTCAACCAAACTTACAATTCACTTCGCCAGCGGTGCATTTAAAGGTGAGGAGAGGAACTCATTTGATTAGTGAGGTAAGATTTGACCCGGCTGTGTTAAACCCAGTCAAGTCTTCTCTCCTCCCTCTTTACCACTTGCGCCGGTAGGAGAGACGGAGGCATACTTACGCCAAGCTGCCAGTCAGGGCTTGTGTTATTATTATGAATATTTTGTTATTATTGTGCCTGTTGTGAGATAATGTAACTCGCATGAAATACCTGTGCTGGCAAGCGCGTCTAGTGCTTGTCTCATCAAACAATTACTGACACCCAGTGGCCATTGTGGAATACTACATTCACATTTAAAATGCTTGTTCTGCCATGCATATGCATTTTAGTTAGTTAGACAGAGTCATGGTATAGGAGCTGCGTTAAAGGACCACTGAACAAAGTGTGAAATATCAACACTTGATGAAGAAACATTATTATTGAAGCATAAAGTTTGGCATTTTTTTATGGTGGTGCATGTATATTTTATCTGTATTAACCCGTTTTTATAAATTATTGTCAGGTGAATTAGATATGTTTTCTTCATAATTTAGGAGGGAAAAAACACCAAAAATCAGCATATCTGCACGGTAGCAAAAGCCGATTTGCGACCTTAAAACCAAACTGTGATTATTGTGTAATGTTACACCCCAGTACAAACTGACTTGAAAAAATACATTTGCTCATTTATGTGCATAAACAGCGTTCTAATTTTACCCGGTTTATCTGTTGAGAAAAGAATTAGTGTGGGGGTGTAGGCTGTCTATTTTTCTCCTTCATCCTCATCCAGTCTCTAAAATCAAAATCTTGGCAAACACAGGAACTGCGCTAGATATGGATTCAGTCGTGCATAAATAATGAGCTGCTGGATTTAGCAGCCATGGCAGTAAGGGCAAAATGTTCTTAATCTATATTTCATAAAATTAAGCAGGCATTTGTTTGATGGTTTGCTGTGGCTTTTAATGCTATACTAAAGTTCTAAAGTGATGAATTAGTCCATGACAGCATATTATATGATGTTAGCTGACTGCTGTTATGGTGTCCTGCTAGGCGGGTGAGTACTAAAGCTTCAGAATAGCTCTTGTATTCATATCATGGGACACCATTACTGTACTGGCTTGATTTTTCATCTCAACACAACGAGTGGTACCTGTTGCATGTAAAGAAGTCCTTTTGCCCTAATACTGTGTGAGTACTTGGGATCTCACAAACACCACTAAAATGTGACACACAGCTTTAAGGGACTGACAAACACATGTGAGTATAATTTGTGCAAAATTGGTTGAAAACACAGTCGCCATTAAGCAAAACATCTTTGTGGGAGTATGGACGAGACTTAAATAATTGGCCATAAATCATTGACCGTTTGTCTAATCATTATGTAATTAGAAATATGTCTGTGTATGCTAGCATGTCTTCCAAAACATTTGTGCACAACCCATAGGTTTTTTTGAATGAAATCTAGCTTGATACATTTCCCAAATCATGTACCGCTGAACTGATTTTAATTTCCTCTGAATAAAAAATGTAATTACAATCCCTGCGGATGCAGCTCTTGTGCACGAGTATGCATAATTGTTTGCTGCAAATATAATCTGTTCCGGTGGTTGATTTGTATTGTAGTGTACACGGGTTCATGAATGAAATCTTTGCATTGACATACAGGAACTGATGACATTTGCCTCTTGTAAAGTATATGAAGAGTGATAAAAGTTTCTTGCCTTTGATGCATTTTCTCGGCGCATTTGTCACCCTAAATCACACTTGACGTGTGGTAAATGTCATGTGAAGTAGAATCGCCATAGTTTCACACTGGTCATGCACTTGTGCTCACAATAAAAGCACGATATATGTTATTGACTTTTGCAGAGCATGGAATAATGACTGTAGTTCTTTGCAGTGACTGTGACAGAGATACCCTTTACAAGTCCTTAACTTTACAACATTCATTTCACAGCCCCTTAGATCTCTCCCTCCAGATTATGTTCATAAAAATGGCAGCAGAAATGTTTTCAAGGCATAGTCTTATATCAAACACAGGGTTTGACATTTCGGGTTACACAATAATTCACTTTCAATACAGACTTAGTGGAGATAAGACCTGTGGTACATCTTTCATTTCTGTCCCCTTAAATATGGCTCACCAGACGACCTCAGCATGGATAAATAACCTCAGCAGACTGGCCACGGGGAGGAGCAGCAGTATTACGAGCACATCAAACTTAATAGAGGGTTCACTCACAAAGAAATTTTGATAAGAAATTGGACGTATCCATACCTTACAGCAGCCCTTCAAAAGCGGCCACAGACAACAAGCCAAAAATGATGTTATAATATATTTACAGTATATACAATATTTAATGCAGGGATGTCGAGTATGGCCGGAAGCCATTTACTGCGTTTTCTTGTTGCCTAGGGTGTAAAACAGAACGAAAAGCATTGACTGAGACCACTTCTGACATTTTCAGTTCAGTCTGCAAAGTGTTCCCAGCAGTGGGAGCAGCATACCAAAAAGCTCTTTTGCCCAATTCCGTTCTGACTCTGGGCACATTTAAATGGTAAACTGTGCACGACCGTAAGGCATAGTTTCTCCTTGACCTCTGAAGCGGAGAGCATAGGTAAGATGGAACTAAACTGAGAAGAGACTTATAAATCAACATCATCCAATGAGTATACCTCCGGGAGCTCAAGGAGGGCCACTCTGCTTTTGCATAGTGAGTGAGGCCCCCACCCTTATATGTAAGTTTAATGTTAGTGCAACCCTTGACATTTATATTGTTGCGCTCATGAGGCAGTGAAGAAGAGGCAACTATTTACTCATGAGCAGAGGAAGAAAAAGTTCACACTTGTTTACCTCCGTTAAATTCCAGGATGTCAATACTCATAAACAGAACGCGCCAAAACATCAGGCGACAATACAACAGGCAGATAAGAACAGACAAGATACTGTTAATAAGGCAGGGTGTACAATAAATACCAACAATGTCATCTCTAACATGCAACTGGCAGACATTTGTAAGACAATTCCGCAAAGACACTGGGAAGCAGGAATTGTTCCCAGCAACATTTCAATATGAATGCCACAGTGTTGTGTGCGGAGCTGGCCAATCTCCCAATCACAGTGGGGTATAACGCTCTGAGGGGCATGACATTGACCGGGCTTGATGCAGAAAGAGGAACATTTTTCAGTGATGAAAATGTAATGAAAGTTACAGCACCGTTGCCATGGAGATTTTTCATCTGTGCTTTGCTAGCTAAACACAGTCATTCACCCCAGCAAGCTGTTCATGTCCAAAAAAGTGTTTTAAGTTCCTGCCCAGTGTGACATTATACGATGTGTATAGGTTATCTCTCGCTCCGAATAAATCAAAGTGATGCATGTCCGGCGACATAAAAGAAGCGCGGGTAACTCGGGTGGTGTGGTTTGTGGTGTCTAGTCGGATCTGTGTAGGGTTGAGTCCAGTTGAGCGCGCCGTGCATCGTGGCCCCCATCCGCTCCCATGTTAAATGGAAATATGAAAAGCCACTTGAAAGGCATGGCAGTAGATGAGGGTTGTGGCGTGCCATCGCGTGGATCTAGTTTGGTTCAGAGTGCATTCGCATTGATGGATTCTTTGCTTTATTTATTTCACAGTGGAATTGAAGTCACGGCCATTTATACGGCTGCACCGTTGTCCGTGCATTTGCTAAACACGACATATAAAGTGAATTGAAATACTGTATATTCCACAGACCCAAACATGTCTTTTTCAAAACAAAAGTGGCTCAGCTATGTGAGAGGAAGCACTGCCAGTTCCCTAGGAGTAAAAAGTAGGCAGGGGAAGCCAACCCAATGACTGAGGTTAAAGAACCGTACATTTGAACTGAAAAGTGAAATGTATTACTGATTTAAATACTTTGTTCCTAATTTGTTTATGTATTTGTTGATTGGTTTATTATTAGTTTTGTAAAGAAAACAGTTATACAGTTAACAGTACAGTATGTTCCACACAAATTTACTACCAGGAAAGTTTTACTTGTTTACCCTAGGATGCTTGTTAATTTTATTATGTCTTTGTTTATTTGTGGACTGATGGATTGAAAATTTTATTACTAATTTTGCACACAACTTGTTTACACCAGTGTCCTTGTCTAACTTATTTTGTGTTAAAAAATAGAGCGGGTAGCATGTTGGCCTCACAGTCAGGAGGTTCTGGGTTCGAATCTCCGTTGGGCATCTCTGTGTGGAGTTTGCATGTTCTCCCTGTGTGGGTTTTCTCCGGGTACTCCGGTTTCCTCCCATATTCCAAAAACAGGCACGTTAGGTTAATTGACTAATTGATAATTGTTAATTGATTGAGTCTAAATAGTGCATAGGCATGAATGTGAGTGTGAATGTTTGTATGTCTGCCCTGCGATTGACTGGTGACCAGTCCAGGGTGTACCCCGCCTCCCGCCTGAAGTCAGCTGGGATAGGCTCCAGCATGCCCACGACCCTAATGAGGATAAGCGGTATAGAAAATGGATGAATGGAAGTTTGAGAAGATTGGATTTTAAAAAATTATTTAAATTGCACGCGCTTCTATGTGTGCCGAGGCTGCGGCCCAGCCTCAGCCAGACTCCGCCCCATGCAGCCCCAAGGTAAATTCAGTTTGAGACCCCTGCTCTAGTCCATTTGCTATTGCACTTACACTTCCTTGTTGTGACTAGACATCCCGCCACATGCATTCATAGACACTCCAAACTGTCACGGTGCGGTCTTCTCGGCATGGTGTAACGACCCCGAGGATGCAGAGAGCTGGACGCCAAGCAGGTCTTTTATAGAGGTATTTTATATTCCTCAAAGTAGCCACTCTTTGTTTTTTTTACCCTTGCTGTTCACACAATGAGCTTCATGAGGTAGTCACCTGAAATGGTTTTTACCTCACAGGTGTGCCTTGTTAAGTTTACTTAGTCGAATTTCTTGCCTTACTAATGGTGTCGGGACCATCAGTTGTGTTGTTCAAAAGTCAGGTTGATACCCGGCCGACAGCCCTATTGGACAACTCATATTTTTTATATTCATATTTTGGCAGTCTCCACAAGTGAATGAGAAGGTGTGTCCAAGCTTTCGGCCTGTACTATACTGTATATCTACTTATCTATCGAGCAATCTTTTTAAAAAATATTTTCATGTGTTTTTTTTTTTAAATAATTTATATCAAAGTGGGAAGTTCATTATGCTGTGGAAGTTTGCTTATGAATGAAAAAGTGCAAAGGAAATTTGCTAAAAATCTTGGCTCAACATTTAACCTGAACTCATTCCACATAGTATTCCAATTTTATTTTAAATATCTGTGCAACAAGCTGTTTAAGCTCCCAATGCTGACTTGAGCGTTCTTATCAGCAGCTCCTAAAAGTTTAACAACGTACTACATGCGCTGTAATTAACACACACACACAAACTGAGAGGCGAGGCACGCTTTTGTGTTTCCCATTTTCAGTACTCACTTATCTTTTACTATCGCAACAACTCACTCATCACAATCCATCAGTGTGATCAAAATGAAGACACTCTAGTTTCCAGAACACCTATTCACAAACACATTGACTAAATAAACTTGTAGCTCTGATTGCAAATAGATAATAATGTCAGCTGGAACATTACCAACTGCAGTCCATTGCAAAGAACTGCTTATCTGCTTTCTGGTTGCTCGCGACTCAAAGTGGAGCCAAAGAAAGTTTCCAAAACCAACACTTTGCTAAAGACGGCGAGAAACACTACTTAATTCAAGAAAGAACTCATGGCAAAACACGAAGGTGTCATTCAAGGTACTGTAAAAGTGACGTTAATGTTCATTTGTCCGTTTAATTTGTTGTCTAAATGTGTTTTGAATAGTTTTCTGCATGTAAAACTATGTTTTTAATACTATTTAAAAAAATAATTAAGGAACATCTTAATTAGATTTACATAATTTCTTATGGGAAAAAATGTGGTTACAGTCAGACCTTAAGGAACCGATTCATGACGCTAACCAAGGTTCCATCGGATTGTTTTACTGTGCAGCCTTGGTTCACACAATTTATTATTTGGGTATTATGTCCAGCCCCAGTAAATAAGTTGAAACGCAGGCTAAAGTCTATGTCACAACTGGAGTAGTCATCAAACTGTATATCAGTGAAAGCAAAAACAAGACTAACCATTTCAAACCTCTCGAAAACGAGTTTGTCAAAGTTGTTATATTCAGGTAATAGTGCATTGTTAATATTTGTGTTGCGATTGTATGTCCCATCAAGACACATTTCAGTCCTTGTCACATCAAAATGTATATTGCTATTTGTGACAGCTGACTGATGAAACACTATTCAGTGTTTTTACAGGTACTTGTGTTACATTTACTGACTGCTGTGCCCACTGACACATATACAGTATATGCATGCATGAATAAAAGGTTGCATATGCAGTAAAATCGGATCCAGACTTAATGTATATATAATGTACATATCAGCTTCACTAAATAGACATTGTTCCATTTATCTGTAAGCAATCAGCATCATTAGTGCAGCAAATTAGATTAAATACTCAACGTGAGACCTGATTTGTTAATTAGGAACTAATTATAATGATTTGGAGTATGGAAATGATAGCATAATATTTGTTGATGCTTTTTAATGTCTTTTCAATGTCATATCCATGCCTAAATAGCATGTATTTTTCATTGTGATGACACACCCAGTATAATTAATATACTAATGTGTTTGGGCATAATTAAACAAGCTTTTTTTTGCAGCAGACAATAAATTTGATCTTGTGCAATTTTAAAAGATTGCACCACCCTTAAAAATATCATTGCAATGTGTCTGTCCATTCATTCGGAGAAGGTGTGACTATTTAAATTGGGGGGTCCAAACTTTTTCCATCGAGGGCCACATGAAAGGATGCAAGGGCCACTCAGATATTTTGTAAAGCAACACATGTATTTGCTAAAAAGTTACATTTATTTCAAGAAAAAAAAATTATCTCAGCTTTGTGATATTGGTGAAAATGTGTATTACTAATATGAACTGTTGTTTTTTTTTCGAGAGAGAGGGCAAGCTCATTTTGTGGCCAATGGTTAACCACCGCAATGACCACAGCATCGGCCACGGCATTGGCCACCACCAGAGGGCGTTCACCATGGCCAGCCATTCAAACAGTGGTTAAAATGAGTGGCGGGACATCTTTTTGCTGGCTTTTACTTGACTGTATTACTTTACTTGTGTAGTAATTCCATCACGCTTTTATTTTCCGTCCTCCAACCATTTAAATATCCGATGAAATCATCGTGGGGATTTTGTAGTGCGGCTTTTCCTCCACACCCGGTTTCTCTACCCTCAACTTTTCATAGCATTAGCAACAATGCTAACGTTAGCTACATAGCACCTAGCTTAGCACCTCTCACACAATGCAAACAGCTGCTTAGCTAATGCTAGCATTAAATAATACTACTGTTTACAAGCTAATGTTACTATTAGCTGGCAGAAATAAACCAACATAACACGCTTGGTTCATTTCATGCTCACAGTGTTTACCCATTTACAATAAAAAATGATATTACCTTTTCGCCATATCTGTCCGGCCACTCATTTGAAGGGCTGGCCACGGTGAAGCGAGGAGGAGAAGCCGCACTACCAAAACCCCACAATGATTTCATGCAAATAATAAAGATAATGAAATGGTTAGAGGATGGAAAATAAAAGCATAATGGAATTACCACACAAGTAAAGTAATACAGTCAAGGAAATGCCAGTAAAAAGGTGTCCCTCTACTCATTTTCTTTTTGTCTTGTCCAGCATCATAACAGCTGAATGGGAGTCAAGCTGCCTTCAAATGCTGAGCAAAATTGCTTTGCCAAGGGAGACTTCATAATCCACATGAGTCTCCCTTGACATTTGACTGCGTTTATTATGAATTTTGTTGCGCCACATTTCGATGCCGGACCTGACCTGAAAAGGGGTGGGGTGGGGGATATAAGAAAGGGTGCAGAAGAACCTCACAAACATATTTCAACCATATTATAAACAACCATGATAATCACAATTTCAGCAACAACCAGAACAGTCACAGAGCAAAATGAGCAAAAATACACACAGAAAAAATAAAATAAAACAATAATAATAATAATAATAATAAATATATATATATATATATAAATATATACATATATACACACACACACACACATGTATGTATGTATACATACATACATATACACATACACATATTCGTACACGTATACCTACACATACTATGCACATACACGTTTCCATGCAGTACATACACACACATACAGTGTGCATATATATGTATACACACATATACATACATACATACACATGTAATAATAATGATAGACAGAAGAAAAACAACGAGAAAAGAAACAGAACCTCTTGAACAATGACCATCCAAATGACACGTGCAACAAATCTACATTAAATCTACATTACTCTGCAGTGACAGGATAACTGCATCAGAGTGAAACAGGGAATGAGGAGATGTTCGTAGTGAACACAGCCATGCATCCCAAACCACACTCCCTCCAAAAGCGATGGTCCGACTAGGAAGACGCCGGAGTACGGCCCCCGAGCAGGCTCCCCACAAAGGGGAAGGCCCGATCACGCCCCCCCAAGAGGAAACCGTGAGTCCACTCCAGAGAGGTGCAAGGGAGACCCGGCCGGATGCCATTCAGCAGCCAAAGAAGGGCCACAGGGGGGGCCCGGGCGCCAACCGGCGGAACACCCGCCGGGGGCCGGCCAGCTTTGGGCAAGCAGGACAACCGCCCCTGAACCCCTGGGCCCAGAAGCCACCCAACCCCCAAAGCAGGGGCCATAGTCAACACCCCGGGAGCTCCAAGCCGCCCCAGACACAACTGCCGCGGGCCATCGCCTTCCCCGACGCCAGAGGCAGGCGCCCGTAGAGGGCCCATGGGTTTACCCATCCCAACAGTGCCCCATCCACCCCACCCCCAGTGCTCACACACCCCAGCCTCAGTACCCACACCCAACCCTGTTCCCCCACTCACACATGCCAACACGCATACATCCACACACCTACATTTTCACATATCCACCTGGATGTGCCACCACCCTAATGCAGCGAGCAGCACCACCACAAGCTTCCTCGAGACACGGGGCCATACCACCATACCCCGTTGCCGGCAATCCCACAGCCACAGCACTATGCACACGCAGGCAAGCACTCCTCGCAGCACTGCCGCCGACTGAGACCCGGAGCCGGGAGCGTCCAAGAAAACAGAGGTGTTATAGGACCCTCTAATCCCCGGCCCCCCAACCAACTAAGAGTGTTATGAGGTGTGAGATGTGTGTGTGTAGGCAGTTAAAATTGAGGAGGCGAAACTGCATGACACAGTGGGCAGAGCCACTCCGCCGGCTGAGCACGGCTGAGTAGCTCTGCCCACCCTGTGACACGAGTCCCGCCACCCCAAAAATGAATGTGAGGTGTCTGTGAGTCTATTTATAGTGAATAAGTGTAATTAAAACTGGGGAGTTTGCGGCCACCAGGGCTTCACAGAAGGAAGTCATGTTTGTGACCCTCCCCTGCCACACCCCAATATAGCACGCGCACTCCCCAAGATCCTATGTGCTTGTTTGCAGGGAGTGAGGGGGCGGGGGCGCGAGGGATAGTAAGACTGGGAGGGAAAAATATATATAATTTACCTCCCAGAGGACGAGCCATTGGGCAGTAGGCACCCTTGTTTCCCGGGACCCACCGCGGGGCAGGGGTCGACACGAGGCGAGGACATCCATAGGCCCCGGACGCCCAGCGACCGCAGTCCGGGAGCAGCCTCACCCAGATGTCACACTCTAACCAACAGGCGCGCCACTGTAGGAGATTCCGGCGGCCAACAACCCCCAATTTATTTAGAGAGAATCTTTATTTATTTAAAGATTTAATGAGCCATTCGCAGTTTCACTGTACAGGTCCGTGTGTACTTAGACCTGCATGCCAAGATTTGGGAAACAAAATTTAAAGGGAAAACAAATAAAATAAAGTCAGGGTTTCATGTTTTTTTAATCGTCTTTGATTTTGAGACGGTTTATCACCACCGCCATCCCCACTCCGTATCCGACCCGAGAGGAATCCGGGCAAGACACCCCGCCACTCGGAGAGGCAGCAACCCTTCAGGCACAATCACACACCTCACCACCCACCACTGCCCCCAGTGCCCACACCCCAGTTGAATCCCCTGCACCCAACACACAACATACAACATACACACAAACACACTGACACACACCAGCACTCACGCACACAAACCCACACCCGCCCAATCCCATGCACACTCCCCCAACCCTGGTCCTCCCAGGCACCAATCCGGCAACGGGACGCGCACCCATCCACCCCCGCAGCAGTGAGTCCGGGCCAACCCAGATTCCCCCGGGGGTCAGATACGCCCCCACTCCCACATCCGGGTAGAGGCATCCCCCGGAACCCAAGGCCCAGGAGCGCCGCCCCACCCACAATCAGCTCATACTCATTTTAACCACTGTGTGAATGGCTGGCCACGGTGAACGCCCCCTGGGGGTGGCCAATGCTGTGGCAATTGCAGTGGTCTGTGGCCGATGGCAATGCGTAGCGGTTAAAAATGATTGAAAATGAGGAATAAAGACAAGAATAAACTATTGTGAGGATAGAAAATAAAAGAGTAATGGAATTACTACACAAGTAAAGTAATACAGTCGAGTAAAAGCCTGTTTGAATGGCTGGCCATGGTGAACGCCCCCTGGTGGTGACTAATGCCGTGGTCATTGCTGTGGTTAAGCATTGGCCACAAAATGAGCTCGCCCTTGTTGCTTTTTTACCATTTTTAATGTGGTCTTTTAAAAAAAATTCCAAAGATTTAAACTTTCTTCATAAATAATAAATGTTCTTCTCCTAATATTATGACTTTATTCCCAACATATAACTATTTCCAAGAGCTAATTTTCCAAAAATTACAACTTTAGTTTGTTTTGTTTGTTTCTTGTATTCCGAATTATATATTTTGTTTTTTTTATAATATATGCCATTTTGACATATTGACACTGACATTGCAATGACAATGACATTTTTCTCCATTAATATTTAGACAAAAATTACAGCTGTTTTTATTTTCATTTTTGCTATTGTTTTTTTAAGTTAATATTTCAGCTTTATGTTACTAAAATGACATTATTTTTCTGTTAATATGTTAAAATCCCAGCTTTTTCTTCTTATATTACACCTTTTTTCTATTAATGTTTTTACTTCAGTTTAATAAAAGTATTGCTGATTGTTTCATTTTTGCTGTTGTTGTTTTTTTTATTTTCTTGTTGAATGTATTTATAGAATGTGCCTGGGGTCGCAAATGATGCACTGCTTTTTAAAAGCCAATTTCACTGCACAATAAAAATTTTCAGAAAGATTTTCCAGGAAGAAAGAAAAGCATGTGTGACAGATGGCGATTTATCATGACTAACGTCCACCATCTGATATCTCAACCACCTGAGTAATCACTGTGAGGGAAGCTCCTCCCTTCAATTGGCGTGCTCTTCACTCCACATTTACTTTGCACAACCAAAGGGTGTGTCTGTCAACTACCATAGGTGTCACATATGCCTTGTATCCTATCCTGTCCTATCCTCCTATAAAATGAGAATGGAGGGACTGTCTCTCATATACTTTCATATAAAAGCGAGTGTTTCTTTTTTTTTTTTACATCATAAACAAGACTGTGTCTGATATCCTTATTCCCTGGAAGACCAGGTATGTATAATAATTATGATGCATACCGCCGCGGAGTTCTAATGACAAGTTAGTTTCGTTACACGATTCATTAGACGATCATTATAATGTTTTATGAGCGAGGGCGAACAAGTAGCACTAAATCTATTTAGGGCTGTCCAAAATGTAATACAAATGTCATTTGTATTACATTTTCAAGCAAAAAAAAAAATGTTTTTTTGAAATTGTGCCATGATTTGAGAACATTGACAAAATAATTTCACATCTGGAGATAACTCATTTGGGGCTTTTTGATTCGCTTTGCTGTCCATTGAGTTGACATTAATATTCATTTGTCTTAATTATCTGAATGTTATAAATCAGACGTACACCAAAACTCACAGTGGAATTTGCTTATTTCGCTTATGCTATGTTATCCCATGCTGGGCTAGGCTATGCTATGTTTGTTTATGTTTATGTTTATGTTTATGGCTACGGCTATGCATAGCTGTTATGATATGCTGGGCTATGTTATGCTATTCTGTGCTAAAAAAAAAGTGGCTGCTTGTTGAGCTTGTTGACAAGTGGCTGACCTCAGTTGACAATTTCACAAAACTCGACTAAATGAGTCGAAACAAATTTGAGCAGAGTTTTGCGCGGGGTGGGGGCCACCTCACACAGGTCCCATACCTTTAATGGTTGATATCTCCAAAACAAAAGCAGCACAAACGTTGGTTTCAACTGAACTTAGCAGCACAAACAAGGACGGTCAAAATGAGACCATTTTCATTTCATTCGGAGCGTGTTGACAAGCGACTGACCTCAGTTGACCTTTAAGAAAGGCCTAATATCCTTCCACCTTGTTCTCTGCCACTTGCATTGATATCACATTTGAAAAAGAGACACCGCACTGCTTTGGGTGAGCTGTGAACAAAGGATTCTGTTGCTGGGCTTGAGCCAAAAGTCATTAACTAGCATTCCCCACAGGCCACTTTGTCGGGGAGGTGGGATTTGCGCTACAGACTGGGGAAACTGGCAAGATGAAAGTGATGGCGCTTCTCACCAGTATGCATGCTAATCGACAGAAAGACTTTCATCATCATGATAATGAAATCAATACAAACTCTGCCTTTCGAGGAAATAAGGCTAAAAATAGATAAGTGCCACAATAATATTTCAATTAACATTAGCAGTGAAAACAGATTAATAGGAAACCACTTCAACAGGAAGAAACGTTAACAAAAGATGGTGAAAGCAGAGGGCTTTAGGAGAACATTGCAAAAATGCTATGGATTCATCTCTTGGCACAAAATGGCCCAAAAGCCTCTTTTTCCATTCCCCCAGTTGGCCGTGAAGACTTAGCATCTTCTACTGCAGCAGTTGTAGGTGTTGTACCACAAAACTATAGATGATGGTTTGCTTGAAGTGGTTGAGGACGGGGTTTCTCTGCTTTCTCTTCACCAAGCTCACCTAACCAGGCTGTTATGGACCTTGCTTTTTTGCACCGGGGAACAGACAACAAACACTTCCCATAAAATTGGAAACATTGTCCAAAATGTAACTTCGCCTCAGTTAATCACAACAATTATAACATGCAGAATTGAGCATTACAATACAGGGGAACCTCGCCTGAGACATTCATTCCAGAAGGTCCCACTATACTCGAAACGGACGCTTACTAAAATAATTTGTTCCTACGAATCCGTTCCAGGAAGCCAAAAATGCTAACACAAAACATGTTTTCATGTTTTTACAATTAGTTTTACATGAAGAAAAATTCAAAATGCAAATAAATGCAACAAAATAAACGATGATTGGAAAGGTTACGTGAACATTTATGTTGATTTTTACTTCCGGTGAATATGTGATTCTTGATGCAACTTTTCCCAAAGACATGATGTGGCAGTGAGACATCCCATGGCCACCGCCTTCCGGTTTTGCCATAAGATATTTCATGAATACAATACTTTTGCCCACCTTAATAACCCAAAATTGAGCCAAAGAAAGTTGCAAGTGCCAGTGAGGGTAAAAGTAACCCTAAGTGTTCATGTATCCTTACAATTTTTCATTTATATGCATTTAGAATTGTTTTATGCATGTGAAACTATCAAAATGTGTTTTAAATCAACTGCTGATGATGTCATAGACGGACAATTTTCATTTGCCATTTTATTAGCAAGCTACGAATGCTAACATGGATGTTTTATGATAAAAATGAATTAAGACCACAGTTGGACTTATGCAGTGTACTAATAACATGACAAGATCCGCACCATTTTCTACGCTAACCGGAAAATGTACGCAAACAAAAATTTTGGTATACATTTTTTTAAATCATACTAACCAAGGTGGAGGCTAACCGAGGTTCCACAGTATATTATATAGTACAAGTCGCTATTGTTGCTTGTGCTTTTCTTTTTGGGGCTTCCAGTTGCAACTTTCTGATCCACAGTGAGTGCATTTGTTTTCTGCAAATGTTTTCTAGGTACAGATTGTGTGGAATTAAACAGAAATCATATAGCTTTTTCAGACCAGTTGGTGGGTTGTATTCAACCAGCACAAATGCACTTCTGATGTTCGGGACAAAATTGCCAAAATAACACAACCCAAATACTGTAGCAACAGCAAAAGGTTAGGAATTGCAGAAATCGCTTCCTAGAATTGCAGCTTAGTACTTTCCTGCCCGCATGCCATTAATCAATCCCACACATCCTTAATACAAGTGCTCTTAAAATTGACCCCGGGAGTGATAGCAAGTGAAGATGAACATGATAAGAAAAGTGGGATGCGAGCCAGTTGAATGGCAAAAGGAAATCAATAAGCCGTCAGGACATGTGGAGAGAATGAACTCTGGTCAAAATGACCAATGCTGTGTTTCCCATAAAGCCATTTACTTGTTGCGGCCCGCCACAAATAATGCGTTCCCATCTGGATGCAACTATATACTAATTCTGCACAGTGTTACACAGTGACTTTTTTTTTAACCCACCGAAAACATATTGCAAGAATGTTCCCATGTGGACGGGGCCTACAATGACAGTTTATTTTTAGCGAGTAGAATTACTGTAATTTCTGTTGCATTAGCCCCTACTTTTTAAAATCTTTTATGCGGCTTATATAGCGGTGAGGCTAATGTCTTATGGCCATGCTTTAATCTCGTGGCTTCTCCTATACAACCGATCTACTGCTAATTGTTTAAATACGGCGGGGAATCAGTAAGGAAGTGATGGCTCTTTCTTTGAGCCAATCACGAGCTACAAGGGAACTCACAATGAGCTTGTCAACCTATTGCAAATCGCAGGAGGTCATTGCTGAAAATAGCAGTCGGACTCGCGGTGTCAACTAACAAATAATGCTAAAATCGTCACACAGCAACTTGACATGCAAAAGGCAGCTAAGAAATAAACAAGACAAGTACCAATATGAGTGTAGAAAAAAAACACCAACTAGCTTAACTGCCTCCCATCATGCATTGCATTGCTTTGCCGAGAAGCAGCCCGGCCACCACGCACTGTTGACAGCCTGTTCATTCAGCCGCAATGATGGCCTGTGTCCCATATTCATTATGGGGCAGTTATGGTGGAGCTCTATGAATTCTGCCTAGCAACAAGCCTGGCCAGCAAAAAGAATTGTTGGTGCGTTGTATGAATTGTAAAAGTGTAAATTTTATGTTATTTTCTGTACTTATTTCCATACAAAGACACCATTTGATCCACTTTCTAGTGTACCGATGGAATCTTCTGTTTAAACATGCATAATGACTGCATTTATGCAAACTCTCCAAGTGTCAAGAAACTAAGGGTTGCCATGAAAGCAAAGAATGTACTCCCAAGTCGAGTTTTAAAGCTGAGGAAAGGTACACGATGCTGACATTTCGAATGTATGAGGATATTTTTTTGTTAGATTATTTTTTTAAATACCTGTTTGGGTGCTGTTTGAGATTGTTGAGGTGGAAAAGGTGGTAATATAAGCCAAAACAATGCATTTAATATATTTTTGTGTTTTTACAGCTATAACAAGCCTCTTTTTTTCATCCTTTAGTTAAATGCATAAGATGCACAAATAAGAGCATTGCATTTACTGTGCGCCAGTAGCATTTTCTGTGGTTGGGCCATAAATACAAGGGAAAACAACATTTTTAAAGGAAAATGTTTCTCAGCCATCTTACAGCAGCATGCATAAAATACATATTCACCATCTGTCAGCTCTTTTCTAGCACCACCTATTGATGTTGCTGCGGCAGTTCACAGCATGATGTTCTGAAGGGCCAAGGGGGAAATACATCCAATAATCCTACTACAAATTGAGAGGTTTGTTTATGTGAATTAAATGATAATTGTTTGTGAGTTCAAACAGATACCACATTGTCCTCTACACCTGGTCACCCAGCATTGCTTTAAGGCAGTGCTTCTCAAATAGTGGGGCAGGCCCCCCTGGGGGGCGGGGTGGTGAAGTGTTGGGTGAGCGAGAGGCTGGGAGGACTTTCAGTGTTAGTGCAGACCTGCCCGCAAGAACAAATTTATGGTACTCACCATGCAATTTGACTCTTGAATGCATTTGTATGCTTCACAGCTTTCCATTTTGTTGCATTTTCCTGGTTTGAGATTCAAGTTCAGTCTGTACACAACAAATAAATGAATGAATTATCAGTTTCTCAATAGCATTTCAAATTGGGGGTGCATGAAAACATTTCTGTCTATTGTTTTTCTTGTATGTTTATCATTATTAGTAAATATGTATGTATGTGTGTATACATATATATGCACACTGTATGTGTGTGTATGTATGTATGTACTGCATGGATATGTGTATGTATACGTGTACGAATATGTGTATATGTATATATATGTGTGTGTGTATGTATGTGTATATATATGTATATGTATGTATATATATATATATATGAATATATGTGTATATGTATATATGTATATGTATATGAATGTGTGTACATGAATATTAGTATTATCATTATTATTATTTTTTTTTTCTTCTTTCCCCTGTATTTTTGCTCATTTTGCTCTGTGACTGTTCTGGTTGTTGCTGAAATTGTGATTATCATAGTTGTTTATAATATGGTTGAAATATGTTTGTGAGGTTCTTCTGCACCCTTTCTTATATCCCCCTCCCCACCCCCCACCCGTCCCTTTTCAGGTCAGGTCCGGCATCGAACTGTGGGGAACAAAATTCATAATAAACGCAGTCAAATGTCAAGGGAGACTCATTTGGAGTATGAAGTCTCCCTTGGAAAAACAATTTTGCTCAGCACTTAAAGGCAGCTTGACTCCCATTCAGCTGTTATGATGCTGGTCAAGACAAAAAAAAAATATATATATACATTTCTGTCTCTTGGGAAGGGGCATGACAAAAATAATTGAGAACCACTGCTTTAAGGCAATGAGATAAGTGCAACAGATGACCCCGTAATTCAATATTATAACGGCAGAAGCTAAAAAGCAACACATAATGCAACTTGTTTAATAGAAACCTCACAGCCTCTTTTAGTCTTCCATGTTGTTTATGAGTGTTTTTGTAATGTCCAAATGTGTCCAAAGTGCGGCCCAGGGACCCCAGCACCCTTTCATTTTTCTGTATCCAGCCATCGGTGGAAAAGGTTTGAACACCCCATAAGATGTGACATCTATGCTTTTAACTGCTTCCACTTTGAATAGAGGTAACTGTGAGGCGTGTGTGACCTTCCTCATCACATCACAATAGTTTATTAGCATTGGGGTCAAAGGCGACAGCTTCACCACCATACGGCTTCAGAGCCTTGCGAGATCCTTGATGAGCTCCGATTCGTTGTACAATGTGTCTAAGTGGTACCGTAGGAGTAAATTAAGCTAGTGTGTCCCACAAGCCGATTGGGATGGCCGCACTGACAGGAAGAGTGACGTTCAGTGTGGTATATGAATAAAACATGCAGCATTCGTGTGATGAATGGTGAGAAGTAAGAACAGGTAGCGGGCAGTCGGCTGACCTTTGCTGTGTGATGGCTTTAAGGTACAGTGTGTGTGTGTGTGTGTGTGTGTGTGTGCATAACCGCAGAGCTGTCCCAACCATTTCTTACAAACATTTAAAGACCACTTTAATGAATCAGAGCCTTGTGACCTCTCTTTGTCTCTCTCATGGACCTACCTTTCCCTCGTCTTGGACCAGACAGACTGACAGTGCAAGGGATGATGAATGACAAACTTATCTGCGAGCCTCAGAAAGCCACCAGAAACATTGCCAAGTCTGCCCAATTGACTAGGGGGGGGGGGGGCTGCACATATCTCAGTCTGCCTGTCAGTGTGTATTTCCTCATTGATGTCTCTCTCTTTCTCAGCTATTACTCTCTGTCGCTCCCCCCACTTTTTCCCCCATCTTCTTCCTCCAACAACCCCAGTAGGAGGCTATTATTGTCATCGGTATCACACGCCACTGCTATACATCAGGGTGCTGGATGTGAAGAAAAGCTGCACCCACTCACCTCTTGTTGCTTGCAAGCACTCAAGTCACCTCATAGGAATCCCCAATGAAGGATTTAGAAATGAGTCCTAAAAGCTTTGTTTGCATGTCTTTGCTCATTGGACCATGATTTGACGGTGAGGGAATGCTTATTTTCCCATTCTTGATTATGCTATAATCCATAAGAAAGTGAATGCACGGGGACTGTCTAAAAAAAACCAAAAGGTGCGCTATACTGTATAAACACACACATAGCAAATACAACTCGGAAACATGTATTGATGTATAGAAACATCCCTTCTTTTTCTAAATGTGAAGGATGCACTGCATCTAGTTTGCATATTTCTACCTCAGAAAATCCATATTTACAATTCTATAGACTAGAATTCAATCTGCAAACCTAGACTGTGTTGTGCTTTCCATTAAACTAATTCCAGATCAGAAATAGTTACCTGCAGTCTTACTTTCCCTCCATTCTCATAAATAAGGCGCAGCGTGAGTTAGTCACCTCCGTGCATGCTTCAAATCAGATTCATGCCATGCACCAGTATTATATGGAATGTAAATTGTCATTCTCATAAATAAGACACAGAATGATTCATTTATATCATTTGTAAAATATATATACACATATATATTTGCATAAAAATACTCGTTTCCATGTAGCAGTAATACAATTCGTGTAAATAATCATTTAGTCTTATGCGTCTTGCACCCAAAATAGGTCACTTTGGATTAAGCCTGCACTTTAAAAGAAGTTCATGACTTACCTTGGTACAACAGATTAAAAAATAAGAATTGCAGCCACACAAGAATGCTTGACGAGAAAAAAAGCGCCTCCTCCCAGCTGGAAAAAAAAATGCAATCTCGTCTCTGGTTTGTCACAAAAGCAATCAAAACTTTTCCATCCAGAGTTTAAAAATAAAAAATAAAAAAGCTACAACTGCAAGCCGCGCTTGTGGGCAGGTGCCCGGCTGCCTTGCAAGGTGGCCAGGTAAATGAGCGGCTGTGTGCACGGAGCAGGGCGCCGATGTGTGGCCGGTAGGAGCTGTGACAGCTTGCTGACTGGCCGCTCCGCCTGCACTGACGAGAAGCCTCCGGTTTGCACCGGAGCTCCGCCTCGTCTCATCTCCCCGTGTGTGAGAGTCAGCTCCACGGTGGGCGTGCGCGTTGCTTGTGCGACGTGGACCCCCACCACACGCGCACACCCAAACCCAGTGTTTTCCTTAAATAAAAAAAACCTTCCCAAGAAGCAAAAAAAAGTGTGCATGCACCAAACATAATACCTGACAGACAACTTGTCACTTCACGTGTCTCCCTACATGTTTGACACATTGCTATTGATCATCAATAGTTGCTTCATTTGATGAATGGATGGATGAACAGATAGATGGATGTTAGATGTGAGAAGGCTAGATCATAGATACAGTAGATAGATGCAAGGATGGATGAATGAACGGTTAATTTGGACGGACGAATGAGGGAAAGGCGGTTCTATGAATAGATGGTCTTAATGTGGTATATGGGTGGATCACAGTAAGAATGGCCCGGGTTTCATTTCAGCCTAGATGAATGAATGGATGACTGGATAGTCGGATGAATGATTAAGTTGGTGAATGCATAGTTGAGTGTTCAGAGCTGTCAAAGAGCTTGGTGGCTCGGTTTGAGTTAAAACCGGACAACAGCCAAATCCTGTTGCGCTTGTACTTGCACACGTACGCCTGCCCCCTTGAAGAAATACTGTATGGCAGGAAGACACGAGGCATTTACAGCTCTGTCAAATGTGCCACCTATGTTATGAAGCAAAGAAGTTTACCAGCAAACTGCAGTCAATATCGTGCAAACCATAACAGAGTGGGAAAAAGAACGGAAGCTGGAGTCAAGCCAAGCGAGCAGGGAGTCACTGTCTGCACTGTCTGTGTGTGAAAGAGGCATGGCTCTCCTCTCTCTGGCTGTAGCGCGTCTGTTTGTCCTGTGTGTGACTGGCCAATCACAGCACGTGAAGAGTGAATAGATAAGTTGTTACCCAGTGAGGATTTTCCTTCATCACCATTACGGATAAAGACGAGTTTACTCATTTCATGCTTGTACTCGGCAAAAATGCATTCTCCGTAACAGATGCTTGTCTAAACGAGACTTTGGCAACAGCGAATCGGGAGGGGGATGAATGTCAGCTGACTGATGTCATATAACACTTACAAAGCGACGTCTACGCGATAGACTCAGACTATCTTCAAGATCGACTGGTAGCTTGCAAATGATGTAATGGGCCCGATCTAGCATATAGACACACATTTCACCTTTTTACATGGAAAATGTTGAAAATGTTGAAATTTAGGTTTTCAGGAGACCGTTTCCAGTTTTCAAACCTGCTCAGGTAACTTCAGTAATTGATTTTAGTTCCTACTGTGAGAGCGTAAACAGAGTCTGGGGTGAGCAGAAAATGCCACCAAATATGCTGCAGGAAATCATTTTTTCAAGGACAAAGGGTGCCCCCCGTGGTATTGTGTTCTTTGGGGCGCGGGGGGCTCCCTTAGCCGCACTTTGGAAATGCCTGTTTTTTCTTAAAATAACGATTTTTCGCCTCGTATAAAAGACTTCCTAGAGATGTATAAATTGAAAGTCAGACACTCTACAAGGGGGGTTGCCTCCCATTGGCTCCCACAGAACTCCAACTCGGATTTGGGGAGTTTGCATGTGCATATGGATTGATGGTTCTATAATGATGGCTCAAAAGATGGACTGAACTTCCGATCAGACCCAGTAGCTTCTGTCCGATTAAACAATAAGTTGGAAGATGGTTGTCAATCGAAAACGGAATGACTCCAACAAGTCTTATAGTATTACTCAGTTACCTGAGTGTTCTTAGAAATCAGTGCAACTGCTTTTATACCTTTTTAGTTTGTCGCAGTAGCAGCAAGTAGTCGCGTGCACTTGCAATTGAACATTTTGGCAGTCCGACATCTGATTTAAGCACATTTTCCTGTGGGTGAGGGGTTAAAAAGCCAATCTGCTGCTATGTCCCTCCAGCCATTTAAGAGAGTTTTTGTTGACCATCAACCTTGTCTCTGAAATATTATTTTCAATGTTGTGGCTTAAATTACAAATCAGAGATGAGATGACAATCAGCTACAATTCACAAGATAAGCAACCATTCACACTCACATTCATACCTATGAACAATTTAGAATCACCACCTAACCAAAAGCATGCATGGTTTTGGAATGTGGGAAGAAACCGGAGTACCCGGACAAAACCCACACAGGCACGCGGGACTTACTGTTTCCGGTGAACGTTGGCCTCCGCCAAGGCTGCCCTTTGTCACCGATTCTGTTCATAATCTTCATGGACAGAATTTCTAGGCGCAGTCAAGGTGTTGAGGGAGTCCAGCTTGGTGACCTTAGGATCTCGTCTCTGCTATTTGCAGACGATGTGGTCCTTATGGCCTCATCAGGCTGTGACCTTCAGCGTTTACTGGAGCGGTTTGCAGCTGAGTGTGAAGCTTCTGGGATGAGACTCAGCACCTCCAAATCCGAGGCCATGGTTCTCAGTCGGAAACGGGTGGACTGTACCCTCCGGGTTGGGAGTGAGGTCTTGCCTCAGGTGGAGGAGTTCAAGTATCTCGGGTTCTTGTTCACGAGTGAGGGAAGGTTGGAGCGTGAGATCGACAGACGGATCGGTGCAGCATCTGCAGTAATGCGGTCGCTGTACCGGACCGTCGTGGTGAAGAGAGAGCTGAGCCGGAAGGCAAAGCTCTCTGTTTACCGATCGATCTACGTTCCCACCCTCACCTATGGTCATGAGTTATGGGTCATGACCGAAAGAATGAGATCGCGGATACAAGCGGCGGAAATGAGTTTCCTCCGTAGGGTGGCTGGACTCACCCTAAGAGATAGGGTGAGGAGCTCGGCCATCCGGGAGGAGCTCAGAGTAGAGCCGCTGCTCCTTCACATCGAGAGGAGCCAGTTGAGGTGGCTCGGGCATCTCGTCCGGATGCTTCCCGGGCGCCTCCCTGGTGAGCTGTTTCGGGCATGCCCAGACGGGTGAAGGTCTCGGGGAAGACCTATGACACGCTGTAGGGACTATGTCCCACAGCTGGCCTGGGAACGCCTTGGTGTCCTCCCGATGGAGCTGGAAGAGGTCGCCGGGGACCGGGAAGTCTGGACTTCCCTACTGAAGCTGCTGCCCCCGCGACCCGGACCCGGATAAGCAGTGGAAAATGGATGGATGGGCACGCGGGAAACACGCAAACACCACACAGAGATGCGAACCCTCTGACTGTGTGGCCAACATGCTAACCACTAGGCCACTGTGCAGCCGCAGTGTAAATATATAAATAAATAATCAATACGACTTGAAATAAGACTGGAAATAATCCACAGTCGGGGAAATTGGCGTGGCGAATGGCGAATGGTGAGTACACCCAAAATTAGGAGTCCTCGAAACGACCGAGTATTTTCCACTAGTCCGTGGTTTAATTTAGATGGCTACAGTAAAGACAAAGACAGAACATCTCTTAACGTAAAATTACCAGGCGTTTGTCCGTCATTTCCGTCATCACAACTTTCACACGAATCCGTCCTCCTCGCGTGCACATGCATACGCAAAGGCGCCTTCACGCATACGCGCACACTGGTGGACATGTGGCTGCATATTGCTAACGTACAGAGTTGCAGCGGTGATACACATGATGAGACTGCCAGCTCTTTAGCCGGGATCATGTGTCCGATCAAGAAGTGCTGATGTCATAACAAGAGGGAGGAGAAGTGGTATTACAAATGCTACTTTTGTCATCGGACTCCCTGAACCAGAAAATATAGTGTTGGACAAACAAACATGTGGTGCGCCATGTCCATTTGAGCCACGGGGGCGGCGTGGCCAAGGTGGTAGGAGTGGTTGGCTCCCACGATGAAGGTTGAGGGTTCGATCCTCCGCTCACTTGTGTGACCATGTATCCCTTGAGCAATGATACTGAACTCCCTAGTTGCTCATGATGCTGCGTTAACGCTCTCGCCGCGATATGACCTTAGTGGCAACCGTATAAAAAAAAACGTCCATTTGAGCCACAATTGAAACATTCACGCTGCACCCAAATAAGTGAAAGTACAATACAGATTTATAGTCAGTGCATAAAGTCCCAGCTGCTAGCCCATATTGTCCCAGTCCGTAGGGGGCGGTGTAGGGCGTCTGCAGCATGCGTACAGCAATACACCACAGAGAATGTGGCAAAAAAATTGCAGTGCTTGATTACATGTATTTGGCACCACTTGAGCAGGAATTGGTCATTGACACCCCATCCTGGCAGGGTTAGGACTGCATGCAAGAGTCATGTACTATTTTGTCACATGAAGCTACTTGCACACTATATGACCTTCAAGCACTTCTTCCAGGTGGCTTGGTTTGCAGCTTTTGAGGTGAAACACAACCGAGTGCTTCGGCCCGAGCATTTTTGCTAGACGCGGGTGAAACACGTACGTTAGATGTAACACTGTCGCGACAGTTGACTCTGGATCTAGGCGGGGGTAACAATACCTCATTTCCACTTAATTAACAGTGACATTTAATTAACAGCATTTAGTGTGGGAATTCATAGTTGTTGTTTTCTAATCTGGTCCCTCCCGTCTCCATACAGTAAGTACCCGTGCGATTACAGTACCGGGTTTTGATACCCATCCTGTTGTCTTACAAACCAGGAAGTAGCTGATTAAAAAATGTAACTGATGCAAAAAATGGTACGTTCCAGTCATCCAGTCTGTTTTTTCCACTTTTGTAAGAGGTTCTGTACTGAGGGCTACTCTAGCTGTTGCTGTTTCTCAGACAAACCTGCGATAAAGTCATTCAGATCATGCAAAGCCATTATCTCATTAGCTGTGCCTCTTGGCACACCCCCACTTAGATTAGTCACATTTGCTTGCAATAGTAGTCCAAAACCCCTCATTACGGCTCGTTGTTGGAATGATGGAGGGCGGATCAATGAGGGGACAACTGCGCTTTTCTTTGATTCTCCGGAATAATGATGCACAAGAAAAGGCTGAGTGAGCGTGGTGGCGGCGCTGTCAGCGTCTCTTTCTGGTGTGAAAAAGTGACATTTTATTTTGGTCTCGTAGATGATGCAATGCGACAAACAGCAGATGAGGCGTGAGTGATCATTCACGTCAGTGATAAAAAGATGCCCGTGCACAAGAAGAAAGATGTAGAGCTGCACGAATGAACTTTCCATTGCTGCCATATGTTCTCAGGGGCGATGTCTGTTTAGTCAGTCAGAAACAATCACGGTGCACATCTCAAAGGACTCTCCAGCCCCTCTAGCCATCCCAAAGTCTGATTAGGCAACGCCATACATACAGTAAATGGATAGATAAATTTTATGCATCTTTCTGAGAAATGCATGTCTCCGGTGACATTGTCCAGTGATGCAGAGCTGTCTGTGGAATTCTGTCTGGTTCTAATGTGCCTTTTTGCGGAACGCGTCCGTGTCCCAGCATAATCACATCAGTTGCTGTCATAGACACTTTCAGAATTTGTCACAGAAAGAGCCGTTTGTTTCTCGGGGCTTTATGTTCTTGCTGTAAGCTATTTACCAAAAGACAATCCTGGCTGAGCTTGTAGGCACCAGCTAGGATGCAGAAAAAGCTACTTTCTTTCTTCCACCTTTTCTGCACCAGGACTCTTCCCCCTACAATTATGTAGCGCCATTAATGTTTAAACGATTTAGCGTAACGCACTTGCATTTGGTGATTAAACAAAACATGGTCAGAGACTCAATAAAAAGGTTAACGAATGTACAATAAGCACTCGTTTAATCACCTAACCGAGATAAGTGATTTTAAGCACAGCATCATTCCTTATTTATAATATTATTTCCATAACTAGAGCATAGAAAACTTGTTTAAGACCTTCTAAAATGATAACAGCTCTCTAGACACGAAATAACACCCCCAGAGTCATCTTTAGACTTGTATTACCAAATATAGTAGATAGCAGTTCCACTGAACACAAAGGTGAACAACTTAGATATGTAAATGATACAGTACTGCTTGCTGAAAATGAAAATAACCTGCACATAACATATAGATGGCGAAAATATTGAGTTTTACTATTAAGTAGAGGAAATTAAATATTTAGCACAAACTACAGTGCTACCCAGAAAATTTAGAATATGCTAAAAAGGTTGTTATATTTCTGCAATTCAACTTTAGATGGTGAATTTGACATATTATATATTATAGATTGTCCATTAGAGTGTGAATGTTTGTTTGTCTGCCCTGCGATTGACTGGCGATCAGTCCAGGGTGTACCCCGCCTCCTCCCCCGTAGTCAGCTAGGATAGGTTCCAGCATACCCGCGACCCGGATGAGGATAAGCGGCATCGAAGATGGATGGATGGATAATGAAATAGTTTGTTAAATTGCCAAAATAAAACAACTTTTACTTGATATTCTAATTTTTTGGGATAGTGACTGTATGTCAGCGGAGGGATCATGTCGTAAAGAAATTAAATGTAGAAAAGCCAAAAAGGTTTTCAGTAATCTGCGCTCAAAGAAAATTGCCTTAGACCAAAGGTTTTGAATGCTTTATTTGTAACATGTACTTAATGATATGGCTCTGAAAATTGGACAATAACTAAATCGATTGCAAAAAGAGTGGAATCTTCTGAGATGCGGTGTGTGTGTAAAATAATCAAGGTTTCCTGGCAAGAAAGAACAACCAACAAAGAAGTACTAATGATGGCAAATCAGCGGAGAAAGCATTTAATGGACATTCTGGAAAGGAAAAACACGTTCTTTGGTCACGCAATCACACACAACCTGTTTTAGACTCATCTCCTAGAAGGAAGAATGGATGGAAAGAGGCAAAAAAGAAGACCAAGACTGGAATAGATGGATACCATCACCACATGGAACAACAAATGCTATCAGGACAGAACATTAGCAGCTAAAAAAGGTGTTACTGGCAAACTATGACCTCCAACCTTCAACGAGAAGATGGAACAAAGTTATAGTGATGAATGAGAGAAAATAAGTACATAAATCACAACGTGTATTTCAGCGCATTTTCTGGATGTCTTATACAGGCGTCCCTCTTTGTTTCCAAATATACAAATTCATAAATCATTACTGTTATGTGGTGTAATACAGCTTAATATTGGTAAAACAATATGCAGGTTTAAGCAAAATGTGTGTATTTTTGGTGTAAATTTAGCATTTCCAGGAAGTAACATCACTACACATACTTTGCATAAACGTCTTACACGACGGAAAATGCAATACGACTAATAGTCCACAGTCAACCACAAAACAGCAAATGTTATGAATTAATATCGTTTTTAGAAAACATGATGGAATGAAGCCGCACAATTCTAAACACCACGAGGCAAATGACAGCTTTGTGTTCATTGTTTACAATCACTGCACACATCAAACTGAGCCGTGTCCAAGCTGAAAGTTGCACCCCACTGAAGAAGTTCATCAGGGGTTACCATGGCAATGAGAGCGGCACTATTTTCCCTGTCACTGCATAAGCCAACGTACCATCACTGGAATTTCAACACTGTTCTCTTAAGCCCCCCCCCCCCTTTTTTTTGGCTTTTGCATAAATAGAAAAAGCTCCAACCAAATATTAACATGGAACAAATGCCCTCTCTTTGTACATGACTTTGACGGCACATCACGGAGAGTTAAGTGATTGCCACTAAACCGTGCTGTCAAACACCGTGGACGTGTGCTGTCACGAGAGCGCTGCATCCCCGCTGCTTCTCACCATGCAAACCAGATAGGAGCTCAAACATTTTGTCATGCCTGCTGAACAAAAGAACAATTCCTCACACTGCTCACCTCATTCCAACCTCGTCTTCTGGAGAATTCTCCTGCGCTGTCATCTTATTCTCTTATTATTGGATATTTTTGTGTGCGGGAAATATTCACTAATTTCCCATACCATGTCGTCCACCACCAAGTGTTTTTACTCCATTGCATTAGTAAGGCTAACCGATCGGATGAGGCGTGTAGCATGTATTTATACCGCAATCAGGCGGTCTGCAACAACAAAAGAAGTGGAAGCCGCTGATTTGCCTCCACCCTCGAGTTGTCTCTCCACCGAACAACACAATGATCTCCTTCAGAGCAATTCTCGGTAAATCCTATGAAAAATATGGACCTGTAGGTTAGTATGGTTTTCTATACTAGTGAGGAGCAGCACATGGTTGTATCACCAGACACATCCATCAATAACATTTGATAGGATTTTATTTACCCAGAGGAGGTGATGGATACTAGGAAAACTCTGATCCCTTATAGGGGCACGCACGTCCGCTAGAGGCCTCGACTTATTACTGATGTTTTTGCTCTGAAGGCCGATAATTTCCAGAACATTTGACCAACCCTCTGCTAATGTTCGCTTAAAATGAAGTCACTCGCTGTCACAGATGCTGCATCAGCATCTACTACAACAAGTAAGCCATGGGGGTGGATCTTCATTACTTTGTTTGGGATGCTCTCTGTGAAAGTGGTGCTCTTTTTTTTATTTTTTTGGGAAAAACACTATCCACCCACAATAGCTGCAATTGTCACAACCATTGCTGAATCAGCACCTGAGTGGCTTCTCTAGAGTACTAAATAACAGGAGGCTGGTAAAATGTGTTGCATAGACCGTTGCTTACAATAAACTGGATTTTAACCAATGATTGTTCATTCCACCTCTTTAGCGATGGGATAGCTCATCACTACATACAATGTTTACATTTACATTTATGCTCTGACTGCACAATACTGATTCACATGTGTCAATACCAAAGGCACACTGAAAGCAGCGTTTATGCTTTTTATTTCCATTTTTCTTTGTATTTTAATTGTTACAAATTCTTATTGATAATATACTGTCTGGGCCGCACGGTGGCTGAGTGGTTAGCACATTGGCCACACAGTCAGGAGATCTGGAAGACCTGGGTTCAAACCTCCGTTGGGCATCTCTGTGTGGAGTGTGCTTGTTCTCCCCGTGCGTGTGTGTGGGTTTTCTCCGGGTACTCCGGTTTCCTCCCACATTCCAAAAACATGCATGTTAGGTTAATTGGCGACTCTAAATTGTCCATAGGTATGAATGTGAGTGTGACTGGTTGTTTGTCTATATGTGCCCTGCGATTGACTGGCAACCAGTCCAGGGTGTACCCCGCCTCTCGCCCAAAGCCAGCTGGGATAGGCTCCAGCATCCCCGTGACCCTAATGAGGATAAGCGGCATAGAAAATGGATGGATGGATGGATTATACTGTCTGTGAGTGTGGCTGTTGTTTTTAAGAGTAAAGTAATTTCCTAATATCCTAAATAAATCATTAAAAATCAGTTATTAATTCTGTAATAAAGGTAAAACTTTAATCAAAACGATTGTCACCAAAAAATATGTAATTGAATTAATTTCGTCATACGTTAAAAGTGCCACCAGGGGGCGGCCAAAAGTCCATTCATTCATTCATTCATTTTCTATACCGCTTATCCTCACTAGGGTCGCGGGTATGCTGGAGCCTATCCCAGCTGGCAGTGGTTTCATATTAGGTGTTAAATTGAGATGTTTTTCTTTTTACATCAATAACCACCAACATCATTCGGCCTATACAAGATAATAAAAGATTTTCAAATCGTCAAAGTCAATATTACAAATGCAATTAATCTTGGTTTAAACATGGAAAATGTTCCTCAAACAAGATTCTATTAATCAGTCCTTAACGCCAGCAAAGCTTTCCAAAGCCTAATCTACCGTACCCATATAAAATAACAGAGTTGGATCGATGCCTCCCAACATCTCGGTTTCATAGTCTTACTTACTTAGGAAAAATAGCTTGTTCACGGCGGTAATAAATGTATTGCATTCATTACATGGAAATGTTCCGTGTTCTGGCCTCTCTATTATGACTGCAGACGGAACAAGTGAACGTCCCCACACAGTCACACATAGTATGCCGCGCTTTTTTTTTCTTTTTTAATAACTTTATCCCGACCCGAACAGACAAACAGCACTGCAATTCTATAACCATAAAATGTGTGCATCTCCAACTCACCAACACGTCTCTACTGGCCCTTCAGGGACGACACAATGTCACTGGCGACCGCGAAGTGCGTTCAATGGCCCTCCGAACATCACAACACCATCAATCTTAGACAACCTTTTAATGATTTAAGCGGCTTTTACAGTAACGGGACATCTTTGTTGATAGTAGCTAGTTAATAGTTACATAGCCCTACTTATATACCCCCGCCCCCCAAAAAAAAATTTAATTGAAATGTGAATGTTTATCATCTTTTAACAAGTGTGAATATAAAACATTTGTCCTATTTTCTGAACTAAATAATCCTGAGGGATTAATACTAACGGTTTTGAAAGATTACTCACTCTAATGTAGTTTTCAGCATGTGAAATAAGACTGAACAGTAGTATGTTGATAACTGAAAAAACAAAAACATCAATCAGTTTTGATGAGACGTTTGAGGGGCACTGAAAATCTCGGGGCCACAGGCAAATACCCGTGTTTGCCTAATGATAGCTCTGCGTCTGTGTGTATCAAATATATACACAATTAACAGTAATAAATCCTATTAAATGATATATGTATTATTCATAAATAATCACATATATATATTATTATTATTATTAAAATAATTTATTATTATTTAGCATTACGCCATTTATATTATGAGAAAAAACATATATAGGAACGACATGTTTTCCTCATATTCCATTTTCATCATGTGATGAGTTCCACATGATTTTGAGAAGCTGAGCATGATAGGGATACTTCTTGTTCCATATTATCATCTGTGTAAACAACTTTGCATTGTTTGTTAGCGTCAGGGGACCGGCATATTTCTATTTACAAGCAGCAGCGTGCGGGAGGAGTTTCCTTTCCTATCTTCTATAAATATTTGTACTTCTGATAAAATCTGACAGTGCTACAGCCATAATAACAGATCCTTGGGGATGTCTCGGTTCTTTTAATACACAATTTCCCATGCAGAGAAAGTCAAACTGTCCAATGCAGCAGCATGTTGCAAAAATCCTAAACTAGCTGTGCAGGAATACTGCACATATAGCAGTGCTTCCTAATAATTTAGTAAGCCTCCAACTCTAGCGATTGCTTCCTTCCTCATTCACGACCATGCACAGGTGACTAATTTCTTAGAAAAGTGGCAGCGCTGGTGAGAAACACAGTGATGCAGATAAAGATTTTATCTGCAGCACTGTGTCTTAAAAGTAATAAAGACTCTCCAGAAGGTTACCGTCCCGCTGAGGCATTGAAATATTAGATTTTGCAGGAATTTCCTGAAGAAAAAAAAACAATATACAAAGCAATGAAAATACACTTTATCAAATATATAGATATTTAGACAAAATCTGCTAAAAGGAGTCACAGTCAAATAAAATATACATTGCATATTTACAGTATCAAACAAATGCAACAGAACATGTTCAATCGTAATCTAAATATGTATATTTAAAAAAAGCATCAGTCCGAGTGGGATTTTCTATTTAGGCCTGCAAAATAGTGATCCGGTTTCTTCTCAAGCGACGGATCTTTCCTTGTCCAGTGTGCTTTTTCCCTCCTGAAACCAAAAAAAAGTGTATTAGTTCCTCCGCAGCAAACTAGTTTTGGTCACTTTTTCTCCACGTCTACAATCTCCCACCTTTAACACACACGTCCACGCAGCTGTGCCTGGAGACAAAGTTGTTGCTGCTCCCCCCGCAGCCCGAGTATGTAAACTCCTCACACATCTTGGTAGCTGTGTTGTAGTGGTAGCGTGGTATGGAGGCGGAACATTTGCCTTTGTCCAGAGGGCCCAGGCACAGCACAGGCATGGCTGTCAAAACACAATCATAGTTGCAACATGTAAATCATCATCTGTGTCTTCACAATCACTGTGAAGAATGTCCGCTGGTATTTTTCACTCACATTTCCGTGGACTGCAGTACTCCGTGCAGGAGGTCAGATCCGAGAAGCGGTTGGCGTTGCCCCCGCAGCCACCGTAGTAAAAAGGCTCGCACTGCATGGTGGTCATGTTGAAGAAATAGCTCCTGAAGAGGGCACGGCAGGACCCCTCCTCCATTGGAAACCTACACATCTGAGGAATCTCTGGTTGGAGAAGACAGACACGAGATTGGAAGTGTCAGATGAAGCTTAACGTGGTCAGGACATTAAGTACATCTGCACAATCTCATGCAGTATGCGACTTTTTCCTCCAAGGGTCTCTTCCAGACTGTTTTTGCTATTTTTGTATGCTAAGACAGATCCAACAGGTCAAATATATGCTACGTATTGCAAGAAAAAACAGCCTATTTCTCACAACTTACTTTGTCATTAGTGATAGTGTGATATGCAACACTGTACTTTTTCTGGTAGAATTTTGGACACTCCTGGTCTAATAAGAGTATTAAATATTCAGCCTTTACACTTAAAAATTCACAGTTTTACAGTTTTTGACAAAGGCAGCTCGGAATTAATTTAACTATTTAGTTAATGTATTTTTGTTTATTTATTGAATTTTAATTTATTTTCAAATATTTTATACACACGCTTATATATAACAAAAATAATCCAAAAAATACTAAAAAGAATACTAAAAAAAACATCCATTATCATTCTGGTTGTAGTAAACGATTTAGGAGAGATTTCTAATACTTGACCTCCTGTCGTAAACAATTACAAACGTGTATTCCTTATTATGACACGATGCAGTTCTAGTCCATAACAAACATTTGTATTGCACATATACCTAATAAAGTGGCCATGGTCTGCAAACCTAAACTCACTTGGTATCCTAAAACATGTTTTCTGGCACTCCTGATATGTCCGGAAGTTATTGGCATTCCCTCGGCAGCCTCCATAGTAGAAAACTTCACACTTTTGAGTGATTGTGTTGTAGTAAAAACGCTGAATGTCAGCTCTGCAAGGTCCTTCGTCCACTTGGAGGAGGCACACACCTGAAACAAGCACATACATACACGCTCTTAAATCCAAATAACCACTAGAGCACCAAAGTGCGCAAATACGCTCCCTGTAGGAAGTTACCTCTAGGAGGGACTCCCAAAATGGTGTGAAAAGAGGACAAAAATGCAAATAAAGCTAGTAAGCAAAACTCCATTGTGCAAGTTTTTAGCTCCAATGTGTTCTGCTCCTCCAGGGCAGCGCCTGTTTTATAGTGGTGTGTTTCCTACAGAGGGGGGAAGCTCAGGGGCGGAGATGCAGTGACTAATCTGGTAACACTACAATGCACTACAAGCCCTGCAGCGGAATTACTGTCACGAGAAACTCATCAGTGACATCACTTTAATGTTGCAATAATTACGACAACCACTTTGGTGACTAAGTGCGCGTTAAACATTAGGAGGAAACAACTTTCTCTTCCAGGTTGTTGATACAATAATTCTCACACCATATCTTCCTGATTGTGTGTAAAAATGTAAATATAAAAGTATATGTAGTGAAATGTTTGGATCCCCAGAAAGTGAAGTAACAGGATTTATACAAAAAAGTAACAAACTACTATAAAAGGAATTCATAAATAAAACAAGGTGATGTACTGTATATATATATGCCGCACAGTGGTCGGGTGGTTCGCACGTTGGCACATAGTCAGGAGACAACATTTGAGTTCGAGTCTCCGTTGGGCATCTCTGTGTGAAGTTTGCATGTTCTCCCCGTGCGTGTGTGGGTTTTCTCCGGGTACTCCGCTTTCCTCCCACATTCCAAAAACATGCATGTTAGCTTCATTGGCGACTCTGAATTGTCTATTAGAGTGTGAATGTGAGTGTTTGTCTGTCTGCTTTGCGATTGCCTGCCGACCAGTCCAGGGTGTACCCCGCCTCCCGCCCAAAGTCAGCTGGGATAGGCTCCAGCATAGCCCCGCAACTCTAATGAGGATAAGCGGCATAGAAAATAGATGGATGGGACATAGCAATATAACGTACAAAGAAGACAAGAAAGTTTATATTTACTGTATGTGTCCAAACTTTTTCCACCGCATACTGAAAAATCAAAGAATGCGTGGGACTGTTTTACATTTTTATACATTTCACACTCATTTTCTACATTTGTATACATTTCTAACCAGCCGGCATCTTAGTTTGAGTTTGAGTGACAAAGTGTATTATTATTTCTTGTAATATTATGACTATTATTATATTATTTTGACTTAACTTTTGTAATTTTTTTTCAACAACCAAAATGTCCAAAAATGGCAACTTTATGGCAACTTTCAAATGACAACAATTTTCCTTTTAATATTTCAACTTGCTATTTTACTATGCATTTTTGTCTTTTTTTGACTTTACCCTCTTGATAGTTTATCTTTATTCTTGTAAAACTTTTTTTTTTAATTGTATTTCCAGAATGTGCTGGGGAAAAATGGCCCCCGTGCAGCATTTTGGACAGATTTTGAGAAAAATGATTACAAATAAATACATTTTAAACTTTTACCTCAGAATTTTTATAGCACATAATATGTCTTTAATTTTAGAATTTAGTAATATTACAAAAAATAAAACATTTACAATAATCCAGATACTGTTAAATGCCGTTAGCCTTTCTTCACTTATTGGTTGGGAGATATCACATGGTTCCAGTGTCCACAATCTTGTATCAGCGGTCTGATGATTACGCAGCCCTACAGACGTTCAGTTTTAGCTAGCATCGAATGCACAGACTTCGCATTGCGTTGGAGTCTTTAAATACATGTGTAAATCAGTCATGTAAAGCCATAGTTATGATCAATAATACATTAAACATCCACTTTGTAAGCGAAAGTAAACAGGCAAAGAGACATGACAGCACCTTCCTACTGGTGGAAAAAGCTGTCAATCAGGCAATCACTCAAAGAATTAAAGGACATCAGCATGTGCCAAATGCAAACACAAGTTTTGCCAGTTTTTGCCTGTGGTGTATCGTAACATGCAGGGTAAACTTAACTTCATCTGTGCAAGACATTTTGGGCTATTCTGTGCATATGCATGCTTCCAACTTTGTGGGGAAAGAGCCTTTTCTGTGCATGAGTGCATAAAGCTCGGCCCATGGCGGCATGGTTGGATGTGCTTGTTGTGGAAGACTGCAGACAAAAAGAAAAAAACACCACCCCTTTCTAGAAGGCGCTTTGAGTGCCTTAAAGGTGGAAAAGCGCTATAGTGAGAGACCATTTACCATTTAGAAAGTATTCCAAGAAGGATGTTTGAAGAAGAAGTCCATATTTCTTTTGCATTATTCGGGTGCCAAAACGTTTTCTTTCTTATGGTAAGTGACAATGGGCAGTGAAGTTACTCTTCGCTTTGTGGTTTGCCGCCAAAACAGTGATGCATCTCCACCTTGACAGGAGAAGGTTAAATACAGATTAGCCCCCTTATCAACATGACCTCCTCATAAAATTATACCCCACCTGTGACACATATTTGAATATCACAAATATGAAGTTATCCCAATTTCTTATCAAGAATATAAAAAAAAGTCAAGAGCCTTCACAAAAAATTCCAAGAAAAATCCACAAATAAACCTGCGTTGATTCCCCCTTCTCCCAAGAGCATCCTTAAAGATCCTGCTGCATTCCCACAAGGGGTCCTGTTTAAATCAGATTAGGGGATTAGAATCATTAATGCAGATTACTTTATAACCCAGATTTAGGAGAGGAGAGGGATTCTCCTGCAGGACTGCCGCGGTGAAAGACAGCTGCCTGCAAGCCATTGTGAGTAACATTCGAATCTTTTATTACAGCTCTTTCATTCATGAGTTTGTCGTTGTTGTCATTGTCTTTTCATGAACTGCACTAATTGTCCCTCCAGACCATGCCGGTCATAAATGTAGAGGACCTGACAGACAAGGACAAGGCTCTGATGGAAGTAAACCAACTCAAAACTGAAGTGAAACTTCAGAGGTGGTTGGTATGTCTATTTTGTAGATTGAATGACTAATCCAGGGTTCTGATCATTATGGTGTAGATTAAATTACTTCACATGGTTTAATAAATGCTGCTGTGTTCCCTGTAGACATCTAAATGCTGCGAGGAGCTCAAGGACTACATTCAGGCCGGAGTGGATGAAGACACTCTTGTCAAAGGCATTTCAGAGGAGAAGAACCCCTTCAAGGAGAAAGGTGGCTGTGTCCTTTGCTAGACTGAACATGAAGAGTTCTTTATATCTCACACTAGCACCCAAGGACGTTCTTCCCGCTCTCTTCAAATGGACTTGAAGACTAGAAGGACATAACAAAGAATTGCCCAAACTGCACATGTAAACTATATTCCCCAGCTTTTAGCCAGATATGTACCCTTTTAATTCTGTTGAAATGTATTATATTTGTTGCTTTCTCTCTCATGTGATGAAAACAAATGGAAAACTATCCCACATGATGTTTCAGCCACACACATCAACTCTTATTAAATGTGCTTGTCTATAGGTCAGCCCGACTCGCTCAATCATTTTGAACGTTTGACGCAAACACAGTGCATCAAAATGACACAATGTGCAGTAGGGGTGGGCAATTCTGCAAAATATTTTCGCAAAGCTTTGCAGAATTTCCATGTCGCATTTTTGGATCTTAAGGAGGTTCTAAGTAGAGCTTTAGATTGCAAAAAGAAGAAATGGGAGTGAGACCAAAAAATGCGGTTACAATTTATTGCAAACAAGCATTAGACTGTTCATCACCGAGAAGATCACAGATCATTTTCTGTCAGATACTATTATCAACAAACTATTATCAACAGCAATAAAAGGTAATATTAACAAAATAATACATTTTTGAGTAAAAAAATGTCAACTTGTAATGCAAAATAATTGAATAATATTTTCTCTTAGGCCGTGTACCCCGCCTCTCGCCCAAAGCCAGCTGGGATAGGCTCCAGCATACCCGTGACCCTAATGAGGATAAGCGGCATTGAAAATGAATGAATGAATATCGGCTCTCGTTCAAATATTGTCTTTTTGAAAATGTAAAAAAAAATTGTGTTTCCTGTTTGAATTGAACTCAGGGGAAATTAGTTAATTCATTTTACTATTTCATTTATATTGTATTTTATTTTATTCTTAATGAATATTTTCGTTGTTGTGTTTACCCCCCGTCTAACATGATGTCAATATTTCAGAAATGTTATTATTGTTTTTATTTTATATAAAACGCAAACTGCTGTGCGCATGCGCGCGTGATTCCAAACAACAATGGCGCTTCTCAGCAGAGCACAGCGTTTAAACCTCCTTGTCAGCAGCCGTCCTTTCTTCAAATGTTCCTCATTTGGAGTCCGGTCATCCACTGACCCTGTGTCGGCAAAAACGGCAGCTTCCAGCGGCCCCGAGACTTCGGTCGACCATGTAATCTACACGCCAGAGCACTTTGCGTTAAAGGAATCCCTCAAAAAGGTACGAAAGGTTGGCTAACAACAGTTAGCCAACCTTTAGCCTCATGTCATGTAAGCCAGTATTGACACTTCAGTGTCACCAAAGGTGGTTGCAAGCCAGCAGCAGTGCATGGAAAGTGGGTGAGAGGTCATAGCGAGAGTTAAAACATACACAGTCTCATGCTATCCAGCGCGGGAATCGCCTGAAAAGGTTTGCTTTGGAAATATATTCATGCCATCAGTATTATAAACTCCATATTAGTTGTAACCTTTGCTGCGGCCTAGTGAATACGCAAATTGCAGTGATATGCGGATTAGCCGACTAAAACATGACAAACCCACACATTCAGTACCTCAACTAATCTTCAAAACTGAAATTATTGTAAACGACTGTTTTGCTTCCTAATCAGCAGATGAACTGTAAAAGTTTCTGAGCCTTTAACAAGGGAAAACACCAAAAACACACAAATGGTATATAACAAATGCAGTTGTGAGAAAAAAACTATAATCACAGAAACAATGCAACAAATGCAAAAGAAAATGCTCCAAATTACAAAAATATACACAAACACAAAAAACAACTGGATGAGGGAAATCCTGCAAGTGGCCGGAACAAAATGGAAGTTTGCCAGGCTACCAGTGGAGGCAGACTTTTGAAGAGGCCAAAAATAATATGTACAAATCTTTGTTAAACACTCTGTGAATGTAGCCGCAACGGGGCACAACCCAGTGTCTTATTGTGCCGGTCCCAAACCCGGATAAGTACAGAGGGTTTTGTCAGGAAGGGCATCCGACGTGAAACTTTGCCAAACCAGAACATGCGAATTAAACAAATGAAATGACATCCATACCGGATCGGACGTGGCCCGGGTTAACAACGCCCGCCACCGGTGCTGTTCACCGACAGGGTGCCGGTGGAAACTGGATTACTGTTGGCCGAAGAAGGAGAGGAGGAAGGTGTGTTCATAGGTGGCAAGAGAAGAGGAATGCTAAGAGTCTTCAACTAAGAGTTGGGACTTTGAATGTTGGAACGATGACAGGAAAAGGTAGAGAATTAGTTGACATGATGCAGAGAAGCAAGGTAGACATATTGTGTGTCCAGGAGACCAAGTGGAACGGTAGCAAGGCTAGAAGCTTAGGAAGAGGGTTCAAGCTGTTCTATCATGGTGTAGATAGGAAGAGAAATGGAGTAGGGGTGATTTTGAAGGAGGAGTTTGCTAGCAATGTCCTGGAGGTAAAAAGAGTGCCAGATAGAGTGATGGGCCCGAAGCTATAAATCGAAGGTGTAATGTTTAATGTTGTTAGTAGGTATGCTCCACAGGTAGGATGTGAGATGGAAGAGAAAGAGAAATTCTGGTCAGACCTGGATGAAGTGATGCGGAACAACCCCAGAAGTGAGAGAGTTGTCGTTGGTGCAGACTTTAATGGACATGTTGGTGCAGGAAACAGAGATGATGATGAGGTGATAGGGCAGTGAACAGGTGGAGGAGAAGCTTGAGGGGTGGAGGTTTGCCCTGGAAAGGAAAGGAATGAAGGTTAGCCGCACCAAGACGGAGTACATGTGTGTAAATGAGAGGGACCCAAGTTGAAGAGTGAGGTTACAGGGAGAAGAGATAAAGAAGGTGAAGATAAGTACTTAGGGTCAACAGCCCAGAGCAATGGAGAGTGTGGAAAAGAGGTGAAAAAGTGTGTGCAGGCAGGCTGGAATGGGTGGTGAAAAGTGGCGGGTGTGATGTGTGATAGAAGAGTTTCAGCTAAAATTACCAAAACTGTGGTGAAACCAGCGATGTTGTTTGGTTTAGAGACATTGTCGCTAAGGAAAAGACAGGAGGCACAGCTGGAGGTAGCATAAATGAAGATGCTGAGGTTCTCTTTGGGTGTGACCATGATGGACAGGATCAGGAATGAGCACATCAGAGGGACAGCACATGTTAGAGGTTTTGGAGATAAAGTCAGAGAGGCCAGACTGAGATGGTTGGGACATGTCCAGAGGAGAGAAAGTGAATATATCGGTAGAAGGATGCTGAGTTTTGAATTGCCATGCAGGAGGTCTAGAGGAAGAGCAAAGAGGAGGTTTATGGATGTAGTGAAAAAGGACATGAAGGTAGTTGGCGCAAGAGAAGAGCATACAGAAGACAGAGTTAGATGGAGGCAATTGATTCGCTGTGCCGACTCCTGATGGATAAGCCGAAAGGAAAAGAAGAGGTTTGTTAAACACTCTGTAATATTTTAGAATATTCTTGCACAACCGATTTACGTAGCTAATGTGTGTGTGTGTGTGTGTGTGTGCGCGTGTGTGTGTGCCTGCGTCCGTGCGTGCGTGTGTGTGTGCGCGCGCGCGGTGCAAGTGAGGAGGAGGACGGCTTCGTTTGTGGAAAACAAGCTAACAACATTAAACGAATACGTGACTTGCACTTGGTATCAAAACCCGACATGATAAAAAAGAAGTTTACTATGGTAATTTATAATTTTCTTTATTTTCTCCAGTGTTGACATTATGAATGATCCCCATTGTTAGCTTGCAACTGCACTATTATTGCATCACCACACCTATCAGGCATCAGGTAAATGCGTCATGTAGCCCGTAGGATGTTTTTTAAGAAATATGATTGCATCTGATACGTGCATATTTTGTTGATACAGATCGTATTAGCTTGTGCAGACGTGCCTAACGAAGTGTCCACTCAGATGTAATGCTACCTGGGTGAGTTTTGTTGTGGATTCAGTGCATAGTCAGTATATAAAATCCCAAAACTTTGAATGTAGTGCAGTGTGGATACTATACAGTGTCTTGTGTGTGTGTTTGTGTGGGGGGGGCAAAACTTGCTGCCTCTCCCCTTATAGGCGTCTTTCTGATGTTGGTTTCACTCCCCAGATGCTGACCCAAATCAATACTGTGATAAAACATGTACACCGTCTGCCTGGATCTGTAATGAAGCAGTACTATGTTGTTTGCTTGCACAGACTTCCAGAATTTCACAACTTTTTTGCTTTGTAATGCTGGGTAAGTTGGCTGTCAGAGATGATGTTTATTTCTTTGGGTCTTCTCTTTGTTTTGTTTGTGGGTGCACAACTTTTTTTTTGTGAAGACATCCATACAGTTAGTTACAAATAAGTAAGAGTGCCAAACTAACGTCTTCAAAACGCACATAACAGAAGATAAAACAATAAGTTGCATTTGCTTTTTGTACAGAATACATTGCCACAACTACAGCACCTCTCCCAGTTGCATGTTAGAGATGACAGTGTTGTTTATTGTGCACTCCCCTTGTCTTGTCTGTTGTTATCTGCCTGTTGTCCACTTTTAATGTACCACGTCATCCTCAAACGTATTTGTTCATCCAAGGCACACCTTACAACAACTTTATGCTGTCACCTTTCTTCTGCACTGTACTGCTATGGCTGTTCACATGAAGCTTTCAAGCACATTATGTAAATATCAGTGTTTGGCGCTAATGGGGTCAAGCCGTTTTAAATTTTTATTCACATACACCCTACGGGAATCTGCGTGCCCCTATTGGGTCCGCGTACCACATTTTGGGAACCTTCTAATATTCCAAATGTATTCTTATTATATGTCAACTTTATTGTTATAAAATTATAATTAAAATGTTTCTTTTATTATGTTATTTTTGTCTAAATATGTTTAAACTTGTAAAAGTATGTTATTCTCATAATGATTTTTATTCTGATTAATTTTTCCTATAAAATATGACTATTTTGATAACATTATAATTTATTGCTTATTTATTTTAGTAATAGTTTGATTTCAATGACATAAAATGATGACTGATTAATTTTCTTTTAATATTAATGTCGCTTTTCTTGTAAAATTGCAAGGTAATTGTAATATTTAAACTTTTTTCATAAATTTTATGACTAATAAAAATACATTTTTATTCTCATAATGGTAAGATTTGACCGAAGTAAAATTACGAATTATTAATGGTATATACAAATATGCGCTATATGGCTATAATATCAGATAAAACTTTCATTCTGAATCATTTTAGACCTGTTGGATTCATATCATTGTACATTTAACAATGTTTGGGTTGATTCTCTTATAAATTCTAGTCAAACGGCAGCATAACATTTTACACATGTAATGTGCTGATGTACAAGGTAAAAATCGAACAAAGCCCTAGTAATCATTCTTGTTTTTTTATTTTAGGTAGCAGACAGACTGTACATAAGGAGTCCAAAAATAACCACAAGAGCTTAATTTAGGGCAGACAGCAAATATGTTGCGGTAAAATAGAGGGAAGTGTATTGTGTGACTAAACCTTCAAAGGATGCAAAGAGGTTGAAAACAAACTAGCACTGGGAATATGGGAAGGATGAAAACGTGAAAAGGAAACACGGAACAATATGCTCTTAGGGCGGGAAAAGGAACTCCAGTCACCATGGTTTATTAATAGATTCCACTGAACGATAATATATATATATTTTAAAATGATATCGACTGAGTCATAAGGAAATCCTTCTGCGACTGTTGGTCAGACTTACACAGTGCCATGTTATGTTAGTGCTGCAGTCCGTACATTTAATCTAGTTACAAATTGATCCGCTGTGGCGACCCCTGATGGAATAAGCAGGGATAAGCCGAAAGGAAAAGAAGAAGCTTTGCTAAAGAAACCATGTCACCTTTTCATGAAAATATCATAGCAATATGTTTAGCATAAAGTACATTTGCTCTTTTGTGTTACATTCACTGAATACCTTTTTTGAAGTTAGATACTGCACTATGCACACTGTCATCCTGCAGCCAGAGGTGCCACCATCTCAATAAGGTAACAAAATATTAGAAACACTTCAAATGGGCCCACAATAACTAACACAGATGTAAGGAATTAATTGAGCGCATAGAATTGTGTTGTTTGATTTTAACTGATGGTGTAATAATTGTTTCTTTAAAACGTTTGGGGTAAAATGGAGAGCACTATATTGATATAACCAGCAGAGGTGCTGTCTATTTTACTCAGTTTGCTGTGTGAAGAACAACATGACATCAGCTGTGGGTTGCGCTTACAGTTATGGCACAAATCTTCCAGGTTAGCATTATTCTCCTCAAAATAGGAAATATGAGTTCAGAACAATCAGAGAAAAAAAAAACTTTAAGAATGAGGATGAATTGTTAATTTTTCACACAATGGATCAAAGAAATTTGGTTAACTGTCCATCCCTATGAAAAATTATACATTATTATAACTAACTTAGAAATGTTAGGAGCTAATGAAACCAAGGATCACGTGCCGTAAGCACTAATGAGTCCATCATTTGTAACTTACTATTAGGGTTGGGCGATAATTTTTTATATACTGATATAAATTCTTCCAATGTTAAGAAAATGACTATACATGATAATTTAACTCTTTAGGCACCAAAGTCGCTGATTTGCTAAAAGCAACATTGCGGAATTTAACAAGCCATTGCTGTAATATGTCTCATGTAATTAATACTTTACACCAGGAGATGGCAAACCTCTGTTACTTCAATCTGAGCAACATTTGTGAGTTTGTTGATAGTTTAGTGAACAGTGAGTGTGTGCAAAGTTTAGGAGTTGAGAAAATTTTAAACTTTGAAACCCAGTGTGTGAGATGCTTTGCTTGGCAGTGTGTGTAGTGGCAGGACAGGTTGGGTTGTCACAACACCGTTAATGGTGGTGGCGGGAGCAGGAAAGTAAACAAATGCGGAAAAAGCTGCACACACTTAAGCCTACTTACCGCGTACGTGAGGTCCGCGCGGCTCCGTGCAGACAAATTACAGCATTTTCGCACCCACGCCCCCTCGTGCGGCCCCTTTCATGCAGAAAATTTTGGCTCCGTGCACCTCCACATTTTTCTAACTACGCGGACGGAGACGTGCAGAAAAAAATGGTGGACGAGCAGGAGATCGATGCAGTTGAAGTACAGAAATACCGGCATTTATATGATTCATCGTGCAGAGACCACAGGGACGTGTCCAACTCGTTGGGAAAGATCCGAGAGTGAAAAAGGGATGACATGAAAAACAAAGTGCATCAACTATTGTTTGAGGCACAGTAGTTTAAGCATAATGAAACACAGAAACAAGTGATTTGTATTTGCATATATATTTTTAAAGTATTTGATGTGCATTAAAAAGTGTTTTATTTCCACATCAAAGCAGTCCCGTGTTGTGTCCCTGTGATGGTAGAAATTCAAGTTATTTCAAGTTGCTCGTGTTTGACATCTCGCCGCCTCCTGTTCAAAGGATGAGTGGACCGCCTTCTTTTCCTTTTCTGTCGCAGCAGCAAATAAATAAAACACAATTCCTCCTCTTTAGGAAGTACACATGTTGGAAGTCCAGTAAACAATGGCAAACTTCTACTGCTCTAGTTTAGCACCGGGCTAGACGTGTGTTTTTATATACTGCCCCTTGCAGTTTGGGAACAGACTCCGCATGGACTATAAACTCACACAAGGTCTCTCGCGCGGATTTCCGTGCGGCTCTTCTATGCGCGCCTTGTTCATGCGAAAAGTGTAACCAGCCTTTTAGTAGTATCTGCGGAAGACTCCTCGGCAGAAAATGCACTGCTAATGGATAGATTTGACCTGAGAATACAGTGACCTGGATGAATAAGAATATTTAATTACTGTATTACTGTTTTGCTATTTGCAGGTGCTACTAAACTGTATACAGGGGAACCTCAGGATTCCATTCCATTCAATTTTCCTCTGCTTATCTGGGTCCGGGTCGCGTGGGCAGCAGTTTTATTAGGTCTCCGGCGACCTCGTCCATCGGGAAGACACCAGGGTTTTCCCAGGCCATCTGTGAGACATGGTCCCTCCAGCGTGTTCTGGGTCTTTCCCGGGGTTATCTCCCGAAAACACCTAACCAGGGAGGCGCCCGGGAGGCATCCGGACTAGATGCCTGAGCCAACTTAACTGACTGCTCTCGATGTGAAGGAGCAGCGGCTCTACTCTGAGCTCCTCCCGGATGGCCGAGCTCCTCACCCTATCTCTTAGGGTGAGTCCAGCCACCCTACGAAGGAAACTCATTTCTGCCGCTTGTATCCGCAATCTCATTCTTTCGGTCATGAACCATAACTCATGACCATAGGTGAGGGTGGGAACGTAGATCAATCTGTAAACAGAGAGCTTTGCCTTCTGGCTCAGCTCTCTCTTCTGTATCAGACCACGACGGTCTGATACAGTGACCGAATTAGTGCAGATGCTGCACCGATCCGTCTGTCGACATTACGCTCCAACCGTCCTTCACTCGTGAACAAGAACCCGAGATGCTTGAACTCCTCCACCTGAGGCAAAACCTCACTCCCAACCCGGAAGGTACAATCCACCCGTTTCCGACTGAGAACTATGGCCTCGGATTTGCAGTTTGCTAAGTCTCATCCCAGAAGCTTTACACTCAGCTGCAAACTGCTCCAGTAAACGCTGAAGGTCACGGCCTGAAGAGGCCATAAGGACCACATCATCTGCAAATAGCAGAGACCAGATCCTAAGGTCACCAAGGTGGACTCAATTCTGGCCCTGAAGGTTATGAACAAAATTGGTGACAAAGGGCAGCCTTGGCAAAGGCCAACGTTCACCGGAAACAAGCATGACTTACTGCTGAAAATGTAAACCAGGCTCCTGCTTCGATTGTACAAGGACCGAATGGCACATAATAGCGCACCACCAATCCCGTACACCCGGAGCGCCCCCCCCCCCCCCACAGGACAATACGAGGGACACGGTCGAATGCCTTTTCCAGGTCTACAAAGCACATGTAGACCAGTTGGGCGAACTCAGTACCCTTGCAAGGGTGTAGAGCTGGTCTAGTGTTCTGCGACCGGGACGAAAACCACATTGCACCTCCTGTAACCGAGGTTCGACAGTCAGACCCTTCTCTCCATCACCCTGGAGTAGACTTTCCCAGGGAGGCTGAGGAGTGTGATGCCCCTATAGTTGGAACACACCCTCCGGTCACCCTTTTTAAAAATGGGGACCACCACCCCGGTCTGTCAGTCCAGAGGGTACTGTTCCTGACTTCCATGCAATGTTGTAGAGGTGTATCAACCAACACAGTCCCCCAACATTCAGAGCCTTGAGGAATTTAGGGCGAAACTCGTCCACCCCCGGAGCCTTGCCATTGGGCAGTGTTTTAACTACCCCAGTTACTTCAGCCACGGTGATAGAACTGTCCGCGTACGTGTCCTAACTCAAATTACTCTACGGAAGGTATGCCAGTGCGATTCATACAAAATTAATTTGTTTCGGGGGGGTGTTCGTGTCTTGGAATTTTTGTAATATGAGACACGATTTATATATAAATGGCATAAATAACGTTATTCAAAAACAGCCATTTAAAGTGTAAATTTTGTACCCACACGAAATAAATATGTTCATTAATGACAACATAATCATTTACATGTGCATGAATGTAAAAAAACAATGAAAAAATAATAGAAGCAATGAAAAATAATAATAAAATGACACTTATCTTTCGAGTCCAGTGAGATGAGGCTCATGGCGGAGGAGGAGGACGCGTGAACGGAGTTTTGACAGATGGCAGAAATCATACGCAGGTTTACATACTGTAACTTGATTTAAATGCATACAGTACATTTCATGCTAAACTTAACACTATGGTTTTTAATTTTTAACAATGGACGAGAACTTTTTGGTACGCTGAGCAAAAGGACGCCGTGATTGGGCAGCTTGTATGGTGGTATTGTACATGCATAATAAGCAACAGCTATAGCTGTTGGCCCGCACTTTTGATTTTGGGTTTTGTATTTTGAATATTTTTCCGTTAAATGGGACAACAATGTCTTTAAAGCTTGTTTTATATTATGAATTTTTCTTTCTTATAATGAGGTTTTTGTAAGTCGAGGTCACACTGTACTTGAATTCTGAATGCTTTGCATTGATCTACTTTGGTAGACAATAAATGCACTTGTTGTCTTGCACAGATCAAGGTCCAGTTTTCTCAACCCTATTAATGTTAACACACTGCTCTTAGTTCACTACCAGAATACACACACTCCCTTCTGCGTACAGTTGTTATCACTTTAATTTTGCTTATTATGCAGCAATCAGCATGTTAGATGTGCATAAAAGTGTAATGTTCAACCTTTGCTAGAGTTAAAAACACAGTTGTGTAATTTGTGTGCAGTATGTTCATGTAAATTACTAATAGTGCAAAAACAACTTATTTTTTTGTTCAAGTTAGACTCGTTGTGGGCTCATTTTATCAAGGTTTCCTAATGAAAAGTGTTGGTTTCTTACTTTAATGGAAATGCATTTAAGTTGACACCAGACTTGCTTTGTTTTGGAAGGTTGTACTGAAGTTACTTCAACACTTTCCATAGAGAAGGTCAGTGTTGTGTTTTATATCTCACTGACACTCTCTGCTAAACCTGATAATGCAATGTTTCTGACCCTGACTTCCCACGTGACTGTCTGCTGATGTGAAAACTGTGCCGGTATGTAACACAAATAGTCCACAATAACCTTTGTGAAACCATGCTGCATCCCTCCCCAATGGCCCGTAGGTTTCCTGTTCCAGCTCGCTCTCTCTTCCTCTCCCTTTCCCTCCTCAGGATCTGAACTTTGAACATGGTTGACACTAACCTTGAAATAACGTTACGTTGCCTTGCACTGTTTTCTCTCACAAGCGTGAATGCAGTTTTAATTGTAGCGCAGGCTTTTCAAGGTCATACTTTCACTCACAATAGCAGACTTGACTTAACGGCTTATTGAAAGAACAATAAAGTAGGGTATATAGTCCTTAATCCTTAATAATGCGGGCACCTCATCTACCGCGCGTTATTGTTTGCGGCTTATTTGAAGATTCCCTTCTATACTAAATGCCACTTATATTTAATAATTGAGAGTATATTGTCCTTAGCAGAGGAACATAGGAACATGTGCTCAGAATTCATGAACCGCATTCAAAGATTGATAGACTATAATACCAACATGGAACAACAGTACATTCATTTTGTTTTGATTACTCTCAATGAATAAGCCAGTGTCTTTGCAGATGTGCTGGTTTGTTACCAGTAGAACTCAAATACCTATGAACGGACTCCGATTTGGGTGACTAGATTTACCTTTGTCATAGTCTCGATTGCCAATCCAGTTGCCTTTTGATCATGTTTTAGAGTCTTCATCTGAATTTGGATCTATTTAAATTAATTTTTATTAAAACATTTTTATGAATGTCAGTACCGAATATAAATTAAGTTGTTCCTATTGTAATCTGGTTGCTTATTGGTAATTGGTTACTATTTAGGCCTCGCAATCTGGAGATCAAGGGTTTGAATCAGCTACGGATTTTTTTTTACTGTAACTCTACGGTTCTGTAGATGTGTCTGTTAGTGATCGATTGATATGTTTTTTTTCAGGACTTATACTGACACTGATTTTTATTAGTCATGGAAGCTGATAACCAAAATTTGTTGCCAATATTCATATGCAATACAAGTTAAAAAGATTGGCAACAGAAATGTTTCATACTAGGATTTAAAAGGTGTATATTATGTTGTGTATATATATGTAAATTAATAACACAAACTATATCATGGGTTCCATATTCCTAAAGGTGAAAAATTGTGCAGTAGTGTTAGTGCTTGAGAGGCTCGGCTGCATCAGAGCCAAAATAACAAAATAACACAGTTTCTCCTCTCGGCCGTAAGATTAAAAAAAAAAAAAAAAGCCCAATACAATATGTGTGCCGAATATTGGTTGATCACCAGTCTTTATTTGACATGGCAAAGGTAGGGTGGCAAAACATCCTATTTCTGAATTTGACCCTGAAATTCAGTCATTGGCCAGTCTATGTGTCCGTCAGCTCCCAAGAAAAAAAGTTGACATCACCACAGAAAACGACAAAATGTCTCTTTTAGTATTTTAATATTTACTCAGTTCAATATGCTAAAGATACCGTGGAACCTCAAGATACGAAATGTAGAGGGGCTTTTGTAATGTTAGAATTTTTGTATTATGAGACAGGATTTACATATAAATGACGTAATTTGAGCCCCCCCCACGTATTGTAATTTTATTTACACTATGAATGAAACACTATGAATTTTTTTATTTGAATTTTTAACAGTGGACAGGAGCTTTTCGGTACACTGTTCGAGAGCAAAGGGTGGCCGTGACGTAGCATCATTGGGGATTCTGGGAAGAAGAAGAAGACGGGAGAGAACCAAGATAACCAATGAGAGGGCAGCTTCTTTTTCGGTTTTACAGCAATGGGCATCCATTACTTTGGTGCTTTACCACATTCAAAAAACATACGATGAGCTACGAAATGATTTCTGGAAGGAACGCTGTCGGGCGGCACTTTTGATTTTCTTTTGATATTTTTTTTGTAAAATGGGATAGAAATGTCTTCAAAGCCCGATTTGTATTATGAATTTTTCGTATATTTTTTGTTTTTGTAAGTTGAGTTTCCGCTCTATTTCAGTACCGCTTAAAATACTAACTTCCTCCATCAACATCAAGTAAAACAGAGTAGCTTATACCGTACTTCATGTGTTGAGCACCTGAAGTACGGTATAAGCTACATAGGTTGGTCACTTTGAAGCACTCCACCTGTGATTCACTTCTCTATCCCTAAAATGAGCCACAGTGGCAAAGTTCATCTGTTTCAAAGTTTGTTTTAAATCCATCTGCTCGTCACGTTTGGCAATTGACATTTGGTCATGACTCACAGAATCTGCCTCTTTCTAAAAAATTATGAAGACAAAATGATTCATAATGCCACTTTGCTGTTGAAGAGCAAAAATGACCGCTCTCGTTGATGTAAAATTCAGTAGAGAAGATGAGTGCAATCCATTGTATCATCCTACTTAGTGAGGCAATCGTGCAAGATGATTGTTGTACGACCAAACATGATGCTGTTAGCTTTGACCTTTTTCCTGTTGACCCTGTGAATGAGAATCCAGTAAACCCACACCTCCTGCTCTTGTGAAAGCCTTGGGAACACCATTTACCATATTGGCTCAAATATAAGAAAAAAGTTATGTTATATTTGGAATTTAGAGGTTTCTACATTTCTCTCAGTGGGGTTGAATGTAATCTTCCCCCTTCTGTTTTACTGTGCTGTACTGTTCATCTGGGTACCTACATCATCATCTCGCTTTTTTTTTTTTTGGTTTTTGGTTGTTTTTTTTCAGCACATGTGATTTACACTATAATGTTCAGGATTGGGATTCATTCCAAGCCATTCATCTGCTTCTGGCATATTGTATGTCACCAGCTGAACGCCAGCTGAAATGGGAATGCCCATGTTTGCTGTCACTGTTGCCCTCACCGGTATCATTTTAGATTCACCGTGCCACGCGTTTTCCCAGGCTGCTCTATATTCATTGATATGTAATGCATTTTTGTAGCTCTCTGCTAGAGATAGATTACATGTACTTAAGTGCACGACACAGCAGGAAACTCATCAGAATGGCCTTTACATGTCATGTGAAACTGTTTCCTTGCAATGTAGACTCGTTGGGCTTGGGGGAAGCGATAGGATAGCATAGCCACCATTTGTTGTGAAGCTCATGCGTATGTGCGCACAAATGCATATCATGCATGTTGTATATTTACAGAAATCCATGTCCCCTACAGATAATCGACCAGGAGATTAACCCGTTTGTTGATCAGTGGGAAGCAGATGGAAAGTTTCCAGCTCATAAAATATTCAAGATCCTAGGAAATGCAGGATTTCTTGGAGTTAACAAACCAGTTGGTAAGACATGCATTTTTGTCTTTCGATGCGAGGACCGCGTCTAAAAGTTCATAATTTCATGGCATCTGCCTACAACCAAAGATGTACTGTCACAGTTGAACTGCATCACGGGTAAATAATACAGTGGAACCTGGGTTAGCGTGTGGCCTAGTTAGTCCTTATTTGCCTTTACTGTCGTACAGTATAGCACGCTTGCTGTGTTATTAATGCACTAAGTTGGATGCGTGAGTCCAACCGCGTTTGTAACGTATGTTCAGTGTAAGAGTGTGCCTTTTAGCAGCCTATTAGCATGCTAACAAAATGTAAAGGGGAACCGGACGTCATTGTTCCCCAGCTCCATCGCCCCTCTAGGATGTCATCAGTGGTTGATCACGGCTGCAAAATAACCCACAACAGAGCCAAACAAAGTTGCAAGTGCCAGTATATGGAATTCAGTAACTCATAGCAAAGTACAAAGGTGTCATCTGTGTGGCTTTCCCTCACTGCTCCTCATCCCCATCTTTCTCAACAAAGGTCTTCATCTTCAGTTAGGGTATTTATCCCTTTCAGTCGTCATTTACTGTATATACAAATTGTTTTTTTGCATGTAAAACAGTTGTTCCATCTTGAAATTATTTTGTGGGTTTTTTTTTGTTGGGGGGGGGGGGTCTGGAATTGGTTAATTGGAAATGGCTTATTTCCTATGGAAGAACGTTTTGTTGGAGCTTCTGAAACAGACTGGAACTAACCAAGGTTCCACTGTACAAAAAATGGAAATGCGGAAGATCAGTGATTCCTAACCACTCTGTTGCAAACAAATCATCAGGTGTGCTGCAGAAAATTTGTATTTTTTGTAACTGAAAAATTATGTTTATTCCTTTGTGAAAAATTATGTTTATTTGTCGTTTATGACAGTAACATATTGACTGGCAGAACAATGAAATACATTTCCACGAGAGAAATGTACATAACGTACATAACCTGTAAACATAATGTACTTTTTGTGATGTTTTTGTTTGGTGATATGCCTGGAAATTTGTCTAATATACAGTAATTTATGTGCCTGGGCTCAGTGAAGGTTGGGAGATGCTGTGGTAGATAATAGTGACTTCATAAGATCACTGCATCCTGGATTGCTTCAGTTTCAAAACGAAAGAGACAATTCCTTGTGAAATATGATGAGACTCTATGAGAGTTTAGTTAATCCAGGAGGCTTTGAGGTTTTATCTGGAGAAGAGCAACAAGAGGTAGCTGATGTAACGCACCAGATACCTTTTCATTTTCCTGGACCTGCGTTGAATCAGAATAGATCCTGAAAGGCAATAACAGCATGGCTTGTGGTTAAATATTTAAACTTCACTTGAATTAAAATTAGTAAATGACACACTAAACAAATGAAACAACCTTATGAGCCTCCTCTGTGATTCATCGGATATATAATCATACTATGGTCTTACTTTTAAGACCAATTGAAAAATAAAATAATTAGAATCAGTTGTCAACCCTGTTTAGACATGTTAGTAAGCAAACTGAAAAATACATTTGCACAACTCTGTAAGTATTTATATTTAGATTAAATGTATTTAGCCAATGAAGTGACGCGAATGTCTGTTTGTGTGACACATTTCTATTCTTTTGAATCATTCAGTCGATTACATAGTGGTAATTCAATGGATTACTCATCTGGGCTTCTATCCCACTGACGAATGGATGATTTGACATTTCAATGATTTGTAGGTAGCATATTGAGGAATTTATAAAGAATCTTAGGAGCATGAACGACACATGGAAGAAGTTTTATCCAAAAAGGAAACGATGATAGGTTCGAAATCGCAGAGTGTTTCAAACTGGCCTATACATTGGACCAAAAACGCATGTCGCTCCAGTGTTGTTTTTAATGAGCAGTGCTTTGAAGTGTTCCCACTAGTCAGCTAACAGTTAATCCAGCTGTGTTACTCATAAAGGAGGGGAGACATTTTTCTTTGGCTGTATTGTTTGACAGTCAAGATAATTTTAATTGCATGAATGGAATTTAAGGTCATCAGGCATCCACACAACTATTATCCTACAACAAAAATGCAGTCTTTTTTTCATCAGATTTCAACTGGGTAAACTTACATGCTTGTTTGTATGAAAATAAAGCAGAAGTTTAATTTAGGGATTATAAATATGGATGTGTGTGTGTATATATATATATATATGTGTGTGTGTGTATATGTACATACAGTGGTGTGAAAAAGTATTTGCCCCCTTCCTCATGTTTGTCACACTTAAATGCTCATAAAAAAGAGTTAACTATTAGTCAAACATAACATAATTGAACACAAAATGATGACTGCCAAGACTTTTGGGAAAATATCTTGTTGACTGACGAGACAAAAGTTGAACTTTTTGGAAGTTCCTGTGTCCCGTTACATCTGGTGTAAAAGTAACACAACATTTCATAAAAAGAACATCATAGCAACAGTAAAATATGGTGGTGGTAGTGTGAAGGTCTGGGGTTGTTTTGCTGCTTCAGGACCTGGAAGGCTTGATGTGATAGATGGAAGCATGAATTCTACTGTCTAGCAAAAAATCCTGAAGGAGACTGTCCGGCCATCTGTTCGTCAACTCAAGCTAAAGCCATCTTGGGTGCTGCAGCAGGACAATGACCCAAAACACACCAG
>QODF01000005.1:2096317-2124538 GCA_024372805.1 Oostethus manadensis
ATATATATATATATATATATATACATACATATATGTGTATACATACATATATGTGTGTGTGTGTATATATACATGTATATATATATATACACACATACATATATATATGTACATACACACACACATATATATGTACACACATATACACACACATATATATGTATGTATGTATGTAAGTGTGTGTGTGTGTTTAGTATATATATGTATATACAGTACAGGCCAAAGGTTTGGACACACACAACTCATGGTCCCAAGCCCATTAAGACAAGGAATTTCACTAAGTATCCCTGACAAGGCACACCTGTGAAGTAAAAACCATTTCAGGTGACTACTTCATGAAGCTCATTGAGAGAACACCAAGGGTTTGCAGGGCTATCCAAAAAAAAAAACCCCAAAAAGATCCGACATAAAATATGTTTTTACAATATAACACATATTTATTATGTGTTATTTATGAGTTATTTTACACTTTTTTTGTTAATTATAACAGTATATCAGTAACATTATAACAGTAACAGTTATTAATGTTGAATTGATTATCTAATCAACAATTATTGTAATATTTTCCATTTTGAGTTCATTGCTCATTTTTGTAATGTAATTGTAAATATAATTTGGTTTCTGCCTCTCTAACGTCGGTGTTTTTAATTTCCGTTGCTGTCCATGAATGCGGCCCTATTATCTTTGTGTTGTAGGCAAAACAGTATCTTCACTTCAGACATCAGCTTTGAGTCTGGAAGACAGTGACTGACATTTTGCCCTTCTTTTTGATATGTTGCAGACCAAACCACAACTATTTTGTATTTGGTTCATATTTATTTGGTCTGTTTAGAGACTAACCGACTACTCGATTAATGCAAGCGTCAGATGAAGAAAATAATTGTTAGTTGCAGCAATATAACAGAATAGTCTCCTGTTATTTTTTGGCTTTTTAGTTCAAATTTTTTTATCATTTACATTTTCTTGCTTTTTTGTTTCACTATCACATTTCTATACACATTCCAAGCACATTTTTATGTGCTTCATTTTATGACGTAAACAACGTAGGTCGTAAATCTATCGAAGAAGATTTCACCAGCAGTGTGTAGGTCAGGGAAGAGGGTGGGTGAGGGAATTAAAATGTGCTGAGTACACACACCCTAAGCATTAGTTGACAGGATTAGAGAGTGACAGACCCAGGGGAAGACTGTTCAAAGACTATTCATATCAGGTAGCAGAGTCCTTGCAGTGATGCACCGCACAGCAAACACATCAAGATATGTATTTGCTATCCGCACACAGACAAGCAGCACAGGGAGACGGGAATGTAAACATGGTGACAAGCCAAGTAATTGGTATCAATATTTACAAACAATATTTATAAATATGTATACATACAGTATACTGTAACAGTACAGCTTTGCTCTGTCAGTTTTTCAAAAATATATTCATTAACATATCATTGTGTTTTGTGGTTAAATACTGCCTATTATTAGTCAAAGCATGCATATTTAAACAAATGTTAAAGTTGTTTTTTTGCCCGAATTAAGCATTTTAAAGGAATCAAAATACAAATATAAAACATAACTTTGACATTGTATTCTACAATAGTCACTAGGTGCCAGTAGTGCTACAGTAATGTTTGATGAGACACAATCACCAGACTTGATCGCTGGAACAACAGGCTTTTAATGCAGGGTCGAATTACTGTATATCACAACAAGCACAATAATTCTTAATAAAAATCTGCTGCGGCTGTAAACAATGGCAAGCTGATACTCAACTCTGAACCCCTGACGTCACTTCCTGTCCACCTCTCACTCGACTTCCCTAGGGAACCCTTTTATAGAAACGCACAATCATGAGTCTTATTTATGTCTTAACAAGTGTAAGAGTGACTATAGGGGTGTTAGTTCATGTCTAGAGGGCTTTAATCATATTTAAGCACTTATTTATTACTTATTTTCGTAAACAGGTTTTCTAGGCTCTAACTACAAAAATATTACATGTATGAATCCTACTTTGAGAAAATACACATCATGGTAGGATCTGGAACCAATTAACCACGATTACGGTATTCAGATTTTATAGCTGATTTACTAATACACAAAGGTAAGGCCGATAAATTGTTTTTAGAATGAGAGAATGGCCTTTACTTGTCACATATACTGCACAACCTTTGCAACATATGCACAAATAAACAGACATTACACCATAAAACTCAAAACAGCACCATGGGAACGTAGTTTCCAGCGTAAGCTGGCAGCCAGCCAGTCATCGCAGCCATGTTGGTGCAATACTTGGATCCGCCGCCCTAAACTGGGCGATTAGAAGATGTTTCCCCAACAGGAGCCCAATTTTGGAGCCTCAGTTCGCAGGGTGTCATCGCAATAACAACAGTTGCCATGGAGATGTCCATGATAAAGCCAAAGAACAATTGAGGCAGGATGGACTGCACTGCTTGGTTGCAACCAGCAGATTGAGATTCAGGTTGATTCAGGCCCAAATAGTTTGTGGTTCAAATGAGTTCAACAAAATGGAAGATATAGCTACACCCATCCATATTATAATTATATTTACCAATGGTATATACAGATTAGCCATTCCCCACTACTTTAATGATAAAAAAACACAACAATTGTAAGTTTATTGCCACATACACAACTCAAAATGCATTAGTAAGTAATCAAATCACATGGGTTGTAAAAGCTTCTTCAGTGGTCTGCGCTCTTTGACTGCACTCTTTACTTTAGGAAACTGCAGCTCTGTTGATATGACCTATTTTTCACCTACTCTAATTTGAAACTAAAATGAAAGTCTAGCTTGAGCAGACATGTCCCGGCTGCTCCAGTTTTCCCCAAAAAATTCTCTGAGTTCACTGATGTATGAGTTGGGGAACAGGGACTAGAAAAATAAAATGATTACTATATCAGAATAAAGAGCTAGCCCTGTTTTACAAAATTTTACACAGGCAAAACAAAACAAACTTTTCAGAAGAGGGCCTGTTTATAAGTTCTGTAGCCGTGTTTTGCGTGTTCAACGAAAGTCCTTATTACCTGTCAAAACACGGGAACAGGAAGTTTTCCCAAGGCAGCCTTGTCGAGGGAGAAGACAGTGCTGACCCCTGGCGCCTTGCCTGGTTTCCTCTGCTCTGACAGGGAGGAACCCATCATTCACACCCTGGCGATGGCATCCTCGCCGACATAAAGACGCTGGCAGCATGCACTGTTTCCCATCTCGTTTAGGTTGCATGATTGCTGCTTTAGTAATCCTCTGACGAATGCATTTCACATCTGGTTTTTCCCCACTGCGACATGACTAACACTGAAGTATCACGTTTGAGATGATTGTGATAGTGATGCATAGGCCTGTCACAATAACACATTTTGCTGGAAGATAATTGTACTACAAATTATTGCCGATCTGTTATTGACAATTTTGTTCCCTAATTATATGGCATAACTATGAGTACATCGTATCAAAAACAATAACCTTTAATTTCTCAAGCGTATTTAACATTGTAATTGGATTGTCCAGCTTTTAAACAAATTAATCAACTTAATAAATTAAACAAAACAACCTTAGCAACTAAAATTGTCTGTTATTTCACGTGTACAGGGTTAAAACGTGTTTTTCATGCTCTATCTATGAAAATATGTTGTTTATTAAAATTTAGTCTTACTTTGCAGAAATTCACTTATCACGGTCAGGTCTACAACCATTTAGCCGCATAAGCAAGGTCCACTTATTCACCCTTGCTATCTGTAGCTAAATGATAAAATGAAACCAGTTAACATGTCACTAATTGTGCAACTGTTACTCAAACTGCATTTGTATAAACACATTGGTTTGTGAAAATAAGCAACAGATCTGCTTTTTGCATCAAATTATCCTTTTCACATAGTGCTGGAGCGTCACAGACTCGACAAAACTAATGATTCACTACTCATCGCTCAACTCGTCAAAGACTCGAGTTTCATCACATGTTGCTCACGTTTGAATTTATGCGCTTCACACCAGCTAGTGACTCCTAAAAGCTTAAATAAGTAAAATGTATCCAGTTTCCCATCACTCTAACAAATGAACCACTACACCACCAATTAACATGGAATATAACATGTCTATCCAAAAGTGTCCTTATGGACAACACAGCAAATGCTCGAACAGAAAATCGTCTGCCACCCCCCACCTGTTCCCACAGAGTTTGGAGAATTGGGTAACCTAAGGGGCCCTGGTGGATGTAGTGTACACTATGAATGGGCTCGTGTAAAGTTCTGATGGTGTGATAACCTTGGCTTAAATGACGGTGTGATGTTTCACTGTGTTATAATTATGGCTTAAAAATGTGAAATATCCGTATGGAAAAGAGAAAAAAAGTCAAAACAATCATTTTTAAACCATATAATATAACATGGGTAAAGCGTACTCTGTTTTCATTCCACCTTCCAAAAACATGTTAGGTTATTCGGCAACACAAAATTGCCCATAGATATGAATGGAAGTGGGAATGATTGTTTTATATATTGTAGAAATGGTGTGACGCAGTGGTTTTGAACCTGTTACTTTTTATACAGTGCAACCAGCCCATGCCCAGTTTACACAGTGGACAGATGCTGTGCTGCTCTTTTAAATTTTCTCATTTCACATGAGGGAATATTTGCTTGATTATGGGACCTTACCTGGAGACAACCTATGTGAGGAACATCTGCTGCTCAAAAGAAGCATGTGGGTTTATAGGATTGGCATTTCAAGCACAGTTTGTTTGTTTTTCTTTTGCCTGCTGTTTAGTTTTAAGCTGGATAAACCACACCGCTTCCTTCTGTCCACATGATCCGCTGTGGGGTTTCCAGGGTTGACTATCACGCCACAGCTGCACCTGTTTCCTTTTAGTTTTGGTTGCCCAACACACACACACACTTTAGTTTGCTTGGCCTACAATGTTTTACTGTAGTGCCTGTCCCCATTTTTGCTCTCCTATTAAGGTTTTGTCTGTCGCTGACAGTGCTGTTCATTATTGTGTAACGTGTTTGGCAGGTGATGTATTTGCAAGGGTTGCAGGCCTCTCGGTGGTAAATGTGTCCATAATTGTTCATTGTCAGTCAATCGTACATTTGACTGCTTACTGTTTAAATGGAAATTGAGTTTAGTGCCGGACCGACATTAGGTGATGATGTTTGTATTGCATTATGACTTATTTGTATTGCATTTTTCTAAAATTGATCAGCCATAGCATTAGGTACTACTGTAGATAGATACTTTATTCATCTCTAATAGAAATTCAGATGTGCAGAATATAAAAACTATTGTTGATTATGTAAATGTACCTAATGTTGCATGTCAGTGTACATTGTGAAAGTATAATCTAGTTAATTCCACAAACTGGCTGTTTGGGGGTGTAAATATACAGAACAAAAACTGTTGTTCAGTTGGGTTTTTTAAAGCCGGCGATGAAAGGCTTGGTGAAGATATGCCACTTTATGCATATAAAGGAAACAAAGTGGTGTATTATTCTAGACTCTTTAAGTCCATTAAGAACCTGGGGGATTTTTTTTAGGTACTGTATTTCAGTGGCCATCTACTGTACATTTACTACTTATGCAATGAGTTTTTTTTTTTTTTTTAAGAATATGGAGGCTTGGGATTGGACTTCAGCTACAGCGTGGCTGTTTCCGAGGAGCTGGGTAACATCCGCTGTGGAGGCATCCCTATGGCTATTGGCGTTCAGACCGATATGACTACTCCCGCACTGGCCAGGTAACCATTCTGTAAACTTCCTGCATTGCATGGCCTCAATCCCTTTGTCCATACCATCCGCCTACAACTCAGATTGGCGACATGCCTGCGTGGAGATCCACATTAAGCCTGTGGCGCTAAACTGCCTCCAATAGGAGCTGTCTTTATTATAAGGATGAAAAATTTGTTGTCTTTAGTACAAAAAAATAATGGGCCTCACCAAAGTCTTGCAATTTGTGCATTTTTCGTACTCTGCACACATTTTGGTCCTTCAATTCACTTCGCTGCTCTACAGGTACACATTTTGTTTTATTGTTTTTTGTTTTGACCGGTTCACGCTACACTGGCTCACCTCCCCCTGCAGATCCTCTTTTGTAGCGTGACGTGCATTTCCTAAAAAATTTAACCTTGCGTACAATAAAACCTGTAATTGGTCGGCTTATACAACATTATGTGTGTGTATACAACCCGATCAGAGAGCAAACACCCCACCTCTGATTTTGGATCAATATATACAATTAAAATGATTGTTGTAACATGTCAATTACTGGCAACTGCAATAACACTTCCCTTCTCTTTTTAATTATTATTGCTCACTGGCAACCAAGGAAGCTAAGAAGCTAAATAGTGGACAGGAATTGTTTGCTCACAGAGTCAACGTCACGTCACGCACTCAACCCTGACAAAGAGCGATAAATGCAGGGGTGTCCAAAGTGTGGCCCAGGGGCTATTTGCGGACCTGTGGCTCGTTTTTTTTTTTTTTTCGTTGGCCTGTGGCACATTGTAGAAACAAAATACAACAAAAAAGATCCAAGCAAAAATGGTCAAATAATGATCATTTACTAAAATGTCTTTAAAGTTGCCAAGTTACTGAATCATTTCGGATTGTATAGTTATAAGTGAACCAATTTCATCCTACAATCAAATCAGCTACGGATATGTATCAAATTGTTAATAAAACTAATTGTTACACCCCTAGTCTTAATTCACGCTTGAGCGATGCTGGTGTCAGCATCTCATACAATGGCCTGTACAGAACAATAAATAAATATGATAATGTTATCAATCATATTTCAAATCAGGAGGGGTGTGAATAAAATGTTAACCCCCTGGGGAGCGCATAAGCGGATATATTTGCTGAACTGCTTAAACGCTGGGCCAAGAAATTAACATATGTCAGAAAATATGATGTAATGACCCTCTCACTATTTAATGTTTGTTTATTTGCTTCACGGAAATTGAATGTGTAGATTTTGAGCTAATTACATTAACAAATGGCTATCAATACATCATAATTATGCATTTTAATTACACCATTGAAGTTTTTCTCGAGAATTAAGTCTAAGATGTCTAAAAGCTGTCTATCTAAAAAGGAACGGTCATTTTATGTTCGGGTCTAGAGACAAACAAGTCCCTGACATTTGTTGTCCTTGTTTCACACTGCTTTTGTTTGTGACGCTCAAAAATACAGTCCGTTGTTTGGCCTTCAATTAAAATAATATGATGGAATATATCTTATATCTGGAAACAAAAATATATTAGCTCTGTTGTTGCAGTAAATTGACTGCTGCTGACACAAATGGAGCTCATAAAAACAGGTGGTCTCTAGAGTTTAATTAGGGGAACTATTCTAGTCAGAAAGGAGGATAAAACATTTGCCTATAATGTAGATGCAGACACAGTATAATTGCCACGGTTGTGACAATGGTGTTTTATCAGAGCACTGTTATTTTTGGTTCCACATTTGAACGTCAGTCATGTTGACATGCTTGAATGACTTGTGGGGGTGTGTGTGTGGTTGGGTGTTCGTGCAGGTTTGGTTCAGCAGAGCTCAAGAAAGAGTTTCTGCTGCCAAGCATCCTTGGGGACAAAGTTGCCTGCCTTGGAGTTAGCGAAGTTGGGGCGGGTTCTGACGTGTCAAGTACGTACCAGCCTTGTCTTTGTCAGTTCGTTTGTGCTTCTTCATGAATTAACCCTTTTGTTCAAACTTCTAGATATTAAGACCAAGGCGGTGAGGGAGGGTGATGAATACGTGATCAATGGGGGCAAGATGTGGACCACCAGCGGCACCCAGGCCGATTGGATGTGTCTTCTCGCCAATACCAGTGACGGTCCGCCACACAGGAACAAATCCCTCATTTGTTTGCCCATGAACTTGCCAGGTAGGATCAGCATGTAATGACACTGTGAACAATATAACTTCGTAAACAGTATCATTAGTTATGGCTTGATTTTGCCTTCTCCGCATCGTAGGAGTCCACGTTGCTCGGAAGATCGACAAACTGGGCATGTGGTCATCAGACACTGCCGAAGTGTTCTTTGAGGACGTACGCGTTCCCTGCAAGAACGTCATCGGCCAGGAAGGCATGGGCTTCACCTATCAGATGCTCCAGTTCCAAGAAGAGAGACTCTGGGCTGTGGCCAACAGTGAGAGAGCTTTGCTGCTCATCATTCCTCACTCTTTCTATTATATCATTTGTTTTCCACAGAATGTATTGGGAGGGTTACATTCTGTGATACGATTTCCTTGTAAACAGGGAGTTTAAGTTCACTTAGCTTAAGGAATTTTAATATCATGTAAGCAGTGGCAGCTGCTGGTCAATTAAGGAGGGGAAGCTCATTTTTTCTGGCCTACATAATAAATGTTTATTTATTAGTATGTAAATTCAACCCTCTGTTCCTAGTCGTTTTTACCAAAGACAAAGTCGCTGGGGATAGGTAAAGTCTCCGGATCACTTCAGAATAACGGAATGAAAAACTGGGAAAATGCTCCTGTGGAAGTTTATATTTCAAGATGGCTGATTTGTTCGTTTCACTGTCAATCAAAAAGGGATTCCACCTCAGACAGGTCATCCAATCGCCAAGCGTCCAGGCCAGCCCACTGCCCCATTGACCCCCAGAGATGCTCAGCATCTAATGGGTGGGACAAAGCCAAGCATTTATCCAACGACTGTCTTGTTTGGCACAGTGGAACAACCCACTCCACGTTGGTTGTTTTTTTTACATTTTAGGAGAAGCTGAGCTTCCCTTGCAGTCAGAGTAATTGCCACTGCATTTAAGGACATTTATTTAGAATTTGTATTTTTTTACCAGCATCAAGACAATATTTTTGAAGACAGAATTAGCAAGAAACTGTACTTTCAAAAATTCCAACCTTTAATTTAGCATTGTGTTCATACAGCAGTATGGTGGTAGTTATGGTTGTAGTGTACAACTTAACTAGTGGATCTTTCTAAAGTTTTGGTACCTTTTTTAACACTATAAGGGACAAAGACAAGGTGTCCCAAAAATTACATGTCATTTTGTAGTCTTGTGACAGCCACTTCTCTCTCAAATGGGCTTAATAAAGTAAACTTTCAATGTAATTATACCTGTCCTATGCAGAATACTCAAACTAATATCTTATAGTCTACTTCCAGTTCTGACCACCATGGACGTCATCATTCAGGAGACCATCAGCTACACTCGCCAGAGGAAGATCTTCAATCAGCCTGTCCTCTACCACCAGTCGGTCCATTTCAGGTTGGCTGAGCTGCAGACGGAAGTAGAGCTGCTGCGCGCTCTCCTCTATCAGGCCACAGGTGAGACATATTTATCTAAAAGCCTTTAGGATACACCTGAATGTTAGCCAAATGTTCTCCTCTGTGAATCTTTCAGCATTGTTTATCAAAGGCAATGATGTCACCAAGATGGCATCCATGGCCAAATTAAAGGGAGGCCGTCTGGCCAGGGAATTGAGTGACAGCTGTCTCCAGTACTGGGGAGGGATGGGCTTTACCAGTGATGTGCTGGTCAGCAGATTCTACAGGTATGTTAGTGGGGCACTATGGCATATGGTGTTTAAATGGGCCATAATGTACATAGACAAGATCACACTTTGTCCTCTCTTTTGCACAGGGACTCCCGGTTAATGTCCATTGGGGCTGGAGCAGACGAGGTCATGCTTGGAATCATCTGCAAATACATGGACACGCTACCCAAGAAGTGATGTCCTCAATTAGCTTGATGTGATTCTTAAACTAATTTTGTAAAAAACACTGCGCGGTTAAGCTTTGGTAGATGACAAAATACTGCCTTTAAAATATTGACATTTTTGTAAGTAAAAAAATGACCTTTTCAGTAAGGCATGCTGTTTGTATTGGTTTTATGTGAATATTGCTCATCCTTTAACTACTAAAAGAATTACTGAACTTTTTGACTCACGGGCGGCATTAACTTAACAAAATCGGCCAGGGGGCCAGACTATATATTTGATACATGCACACAATTTACGCTTATTCCAACAGTCCATTATTTCTCTTATTTTATTTATAAAATGATCATACAATCTGCATATGTTCTTGTGTCCCTTTTTTCTGGAGCACTTTAAACATTAGACCACAAATAACTAAGCTGAATTTTACAGTTTTGTTTTTTTTCCACTGACCCACATACATAAATAATGGAAGTGTGATATACAGTATGAACTATGAATGATAAAACATTGACTATTTAGAAATATGTTGACGTCTCTCCTTTTTACTTCCTGTTGTGTGTCACATATGGGTTGACTTTTTTTTTTGGCACAGTGGGTTGAGTAGTCTGAATTGGTCCACGTAAAAAGCAGCAATTTGTAGTTTGCCCACCCGTATATTTACCATAGTTCTGTCATTAGGAGCTTAAAACACACTGATTTGATAAACATTTATTGGTTAAAGATCATAAAATGTTATTTACATTGAAAACACAAAGTCGCATGCTGTTTTGTACAGATGGCATAGTCTGTAATACATCTACTGGGGGGGGGGGGAGCTTCTGTAACTCAGTGCCGTTTGCATAATACACTGATTACAATAAAACACTTGGATCTCATTACTTTGTCAACTATGGCACTTCTCAACCTGTAATCATCTTATCTTCCATGTTACTCTGCTGAATCTTATCAAATAAGTTTTTTATTTTGGGGATACAAAATACACAATATTGCGGGTTTTGTTTTTTACAAAATCAACTCGAGTCATTCTGAGTTGGTTCAAAGTCCACCGAGATCCTGCTGTCACCTCAACTTGAGGAACCAGTAAAGTACAAAGAAGACAAAAAAGCAGAATAGCAGCATGTAGCACAACAGTTTAGTCTGACTGCCTCTGGACAGCTGTTTTACCCGGCCGATGGTGGCGCCGAGCAGCCCACCTGTTGAGTCAAAGTCGTTGTCCTAGTTTTGGATTTAAAGAGACACAAATCATGAATGCAGCAAACTACTTGGTTGAAACTGGTTGAGTGTAACGAGTTGAATCAAGCACAGTGGAACATCTGTTCGCGTCTGCCCAGGTTAGCGTGTTTTTCAGTTTACAGAAAATGTTGCCTCTATGTAGACTTTCTGGTTAGCATTAAAACGTATTGAATGGCAAAATAGGGACTTTGTGTCCATGTGGTGTCTCGCTGCCACGTTGTCTTTGGGAGCAGTCACATACACAGAGTGTTGAGTCAAACTACACGTAACCTTAAATGTCCACTTATGCATTTTATTTGTCATATTTATATGCAATTGTAATGGTTTACTGCATGTAAAGCTATAAATGTGTTTTGTGGTAACATTTTTACCTTCCTGGAACAAATGTATTGAAATGAAACGATTTCTTCTGGGAAAAGTGTATTCACTTAGCATCCGTTTCAGAGTCGGACCTTTTGAAACAAATCCATGACCCTAACCAAGTTCCCCCAATCGGCATATAATTGTCAAATATAATTGCAGTTACTTCATACAACAGCATATACTAGAACAGCCGCAGTTTCCCAACAATTGTTTGAGATGTGGAGAGGTGAAAACTATACTGTACTCATTACTCAACTAGTTACTTATTAGTTTTTTTAGTATTACTCATTTCCTGTGCTTTTATTGTGGATACGGTGTCAGGAACTTACCATATCCTCCAACATTTTATTTTGGTACTTCACTTCCGTTCCTATATCGATGGACAACTGGGAAAAAAATGAAAACCATTCAATTAGCACAAAATGTGTGACTCTCGCTAAGTGACTAGTAGCGCCTAGAAATGACGAGTTGTAACTTTCTTACACTTTTCAAAGCGCTGACTTTGGCTCTCAGTCCCTCCTGTAAGTGTTCGTTCTCCTCTTCATACACGCTGTATCCGCTTGCTACATAGTTTCCAGGTCCTCCGTCACCTCCACAAGTCGAAAACGGCGTATAAAGAGGTGCTGATTTGCTTGCAATCTATACATGCTGAGCTAGCGTACAACAATGGAAAACACCCTTCCCGGTACAGTATTAGCTAAGCACCTGCTAGCTAGTCAGCTACATAAACCAAGCGGACATTTAAGCTCTTTCTTACCTAAGCCTGCGCGCCTCATGGTCAATCACCAAATCGTTAACGCCGTCTAACCAGTCTCGCTTTGCGTGTAATATAAATGAAAATCCCACCAGAGATAGGAAGTCGGCTTCTGTTAACTAGCAATGTACACGTCACTTCCTGTGCACGTCGGCAGATGACACGTCACCCTACGGGGGCAGAGGAGGGCCAAAAAGACAGCGAGCGGGGACGTGGCCGGAAAGTAAATAGTCACTTCATTCATTCATTAATTTTCTATACCGCTTGTCCTTATTATGGTCGCGGGTATGCTGGAGCCTATCCCAGCTGGGAGGGAGGCGGGGACTGGACTGGTCGCCAGTCCATCCCAGGGCAGACATACAAGCATTCACACTCACATTCTTACCTATGGACTATTTAGAGTAGCCAATTAAGCTATTATGCATGTTTATGGGATGTGGGAGGAAACCCGAGTACCGCTTGTGTCCCTTTTTCAGTGACGGAGACTCATTTGTAAGAAGACTTGAAGGACACAACTCACCTTCACTGTCAACAGGACGATAAGATGATTTATCTGCTTTACATTCATCACCATCATTATTTTTGTTAAGGTAAGCATTTGTCTAACTAAGCCAGGGCTGTGTCCACATTTTCCAGCAATAGCCACATACAGAAAAATTAAAGGATCCAAGAACGACTGATATTTTGTTAACTAATACATGTAGCTATGCCATGAAAACATCGGGGCATGCTCCTAATGAAACGACGGATGGTGTCCTGGGGGATCCCCTCCAAGATCCGGACCAGGGCATCACTGAGCTCCTGGACAGTCTGAGGAGCAACCTGGTGGCGCTGGATCGACTTAAACCAAATGTCCCAGAGGTGTTCTCAATTCCTTCATCCTCCAGGAACTGCCTGCATACTCTAACCACATGAGGTCGGGCATGGTCGTGGACCAGGAGGAACGCAGGTCCCACTGCACCAACATAGCTTCTGACAATGGGTCCAAGGATTTCATTATGATACCTAACAGCAGTCAGGGTGCCATTATCTAACCTGTCGTATCGGTATCTGCTCCTTTGTGCAAGGAGGAACAAGAAGAGCACTGCCAGAGCCCTAAAAAATGACCTCCAGCAGGCCACTAGTGTGAATGTTTCTGACCAAACAATCAGAAACAGGCTCCATGAGTGTGGCCTGAGGGCCCAACTTCCTGTTGTGTGCCCTGTGCTCACTGCCCAGCACCGTAGAGCACGACTGGCATTTGCCATTGGCCTCCAGAACTGGCAACTACACCACTGGCGCCCTGTGACGTGAAAGGGTCTGGAGATGCCGTGGAGAACGTTATTCTGCCTTCAACATCATTCAGCATGATCGGTTTGATGGTGGGTCGGTGATGTTCTGGGGAGGCATATCCCTGGAGGAACGCACAGACCTCTACAGGTTGGATAATGGCACCCTGACTGCTATTAGGTATTGGGAAGAAAACCTTGGACCCATTGTCAGAACCTACGCTGGTACAGTGGGACCTGGGTTCCTCCTGGTCCACGACAATGTCCGACCTCAGGTGGCTAGAGTATGCAGGCAGTTCCTGAAGAATGAAGGAATTGATACCATTGACTGGCCCTCACGTTCACCAGACCTAAACCCAACAGAACACCTCTGGGACATTATGTTTAGGTCCATCCGGCACCGCCAGGTTGCTCCTCAGGCTGTCCAGGAGCTCATTAGGAGCATGCCCCGACGTTGTCAGGCAAGCGTACAAGCACGTGGGGGCCACACAAACTACTGAGAATCATTTTGAGCTTCTACAATGACATTTTGGGAAAATGGATCAGTTTGCTGCATCATTTTTTTCACTTTCATTTTTGGGGTGTCTTTGATTTCGCCCTTCTATAGGGTGATCATTTTCATTTCTATCAAATTATGTGGCATCATTTTGTTACTAATACATCACCTACTTATTATAAGGGAAGATATTCAAGATCATTGTTTCCTCCGTTTACATCTGATGTGTTTTCAAAGTGTTCCACTAATTTTTTTGAGCAGTTATATAGTATAGATTTCAAGAGGAAAACTGCATCCCAGCTTTGTAAAAGAGATGAAAAAGTGTATTATTAGTATGAACTTTGGTCTTTGTTTTTTTCTCATTTTTGCTGTTTTTTAAAAATTTTATAAGTATTTCAACTTTCTTCAAAAAAAATTTTCAGGATTTTTTTTTTTGTAATATTATGATTTTATTGCCATAATATTTTGACCTTACTTTCAGTAAAGAATTTTAGACATTTTGCTACAACCAAATTATCCAAAAATGACAATATAATCTCTTGTTTTGTTTGTTTTTTCGATTTACGATTTAACAGTTCTTTTGACTGTTTTTTTCAAATAACATTACAACATCCATCCATCCATTTTCTATGCCGCTTATCCTCATTAGGGTCACGGGGATGCTGGAGCCTATCCCAGCAGACTTTGGGCGAGAGGCGGGGTACACCCTGGACTGGTCGCCAGTCAATCGCAGGGCACATATAGACAAACAACCAGTCACACTCACTTTCATACCTATGGACAATTTAGAGTCACCAATTAACCTAACATGCATGTTTTTGGAATGTGGGAGGAAACCGGAGTACCCGGAGNCTAATGGACAAGTTAGAGTCACCAATTAAGCTAACATGCATGTTTTTGGAATGTGGGAGGAAACCGGAGTACCCGGAGAAAACCCACACACGCACGGGGAGAACATGCAAACTCCACACAGAGATGCCCAACGGAGATTTGAACCCAGGTCTTCCAGATCTCCTGACTGTGTGGCCAATGTGCTAACCACTCATCCACCGTGCGGCCCCATTACAACATTATTCTTGTAAAATGATAACTTTTTCTCTTTGTATTACATATATTTTTTGAATATTTTGACTTTGACTTGATTTTTGTTGTTGACTTTTTAGTTTTCTCGTTAAACATATATGTTTTTAGAACGTGCCCCTGGCCACAAATGGCCCCTTGGCTGCACTTTGGACAACCCTGATCTAAGCTGTATCTTGTAGAACAAGTGAAAATGTCTTTATATGGTCTTTTATAGTTATGACGATTATTTTTTTAAACCTTTTTTTTCTTAGCATTTTATGAATGCCACAACAATTGATGTCCAGAGAGAAAGCCGGGTTACTATATCCCTTCTTCTATGACAGTCGATGACCCACTCATTTCATTTACACAAGACAATGAAAATGAGATAGCTAATTATGACGACAGCACTTTAAAGTTAAGAAGGAAAAGCACTCTTTTTATTTTGACTCACATGAGCTTTTTTTTTAATAACCAGCCCCAATGTGGCACCCATCGATCGGTTATTTCCTCTGGCTGGAGAAACATGTTATTATCTGTACAAAATTGCTGTGATGTCGCTTTTAGAGACATTGACAGTATTTACTTGGAACATTTTTGAATCGTGACGTCCATAAATTGATTACAAATATCCTGTCTGGGTTCAATAATTGGGCTTACTGATGCGTGCCTCTGTCGTGTGGAGGACTGACTAGAGCTCCTCGAAATTTACAAAAACCAAGGGGTTCCATTTAGGAGTGTTTTTCTTCCCTTATCCATCCATACATCATCCCCCTACCTCGCCTTGTGCCCTCATTTCACGAGACACCTTCTGTGACACGGGAGATTAAAACTGTTTGTCATAGAGAAGATTAACATCACAGTTTGATGAGTGTTGTAACAGGCAGTGTGCTAGCATGAATTCACTTAAGGTTGTGCGTCAAACAAATAGGCACTTTGGACGTTACAAACTTTTTTGTTTCTAGGATTTGGCAATCCTGTGAATCACTAAACTAATATTTAGTTTCATGACCTCAGTTTTTTATAGCTGCTTCACATCTGTGTGGCATGGAATCAACCAACTTGTGGTACTTTTCGGCTGTTATTCCACTCCAAGATTTCAAGGGCATGTGGTCTTCAGCGTAAGGCAACGTCAGTCAACAAATTTCTCCATTTCTCTTTAGCCCAGCTGATGTGACCTATTCTGCACATGGATTCTTGTAAATAGATTAGCTTCGCACAGATGTCTTCTGTCACATAACTTACAGGTAACTCCAGACTGTTTTTTAACAACCCCAGGGCTGATCATTGGCTGAGCCTTTGTCTTTTTGGTTATTCTTTGATCCATGTTGATAGTTGTCTTCTGTTTTCTGCCACATGTCTCTGGGTTTGCTCTCCGTTTTAAGGCATTTTAAGATAGATAGATACTTTATTAATCTCCCAAGAGAAAGGTCCATCATTTTAGCTGAACAGCCCAAAATTTTACGCTATTTTTCTGAGCAATGTATTGAACGACCCATTTCCCTCAGGTTTTCAAAGAGAAATGCATGTTCAACAAGTGCTGGTTTCATCCTTAAATAGGGGCCACCTGATTCACTTCTGAGTTTTTCACAAAATTGATCACTGGTTGAATGCCTTGCTGTTACTATTTTGAACACTACTGTATATCACTCTGAAACTTCCAGAGGGTGAGACGCCTTCTTTAAGCAGACTTTGGTGAACACGGTGTCTTCCGCCGCTGAGAAAAGATGCCAATCTCATCCGCTGAATTCAATTATTTTTCTGGTTATTAGCCTAGCCATCATGGGTGTGTTGACCTTGAGCCTCCAAAACTCACCATTCTCCGTCAAGTTTTTCAAACGCTGTATTAAAGCTTTTTAACATGCTTCCCTCGCCAGGTATTTTCTGAGGCACGTGTTGGCAGTTTGGTTCCACACACCAGACATGATTGTTTTTGGTTTGAAGAAAGTGGGAGGACGACTCTGCGAAAGATGTTAGTCAGGTCTAACCCTACACTGCATGAAAGGGTCGCTGTGAGCTGCAGTAGCGCTAAACACAGGTGATCAACTTTTGTGATTGGCGTTTTTTTGGCATATGCTGATCTCACGATACTAATCGCTGGCTGGTCAATTGGAGCATCCCTAATTTTATGGGGGAATAGAAAGGCGATTTTTTTCCAAATGCATCTAATGTAGTAAATCAATTAGAAATTGGTTTTACAGCCCTTTGTCGTGTTTTTACTAAGCAATTTAGATTAAATGAAACCCTACCAGACGAACTCGTATTGTCCGACGCACTCGGAATGATCGGGATCGCTCGACAATTTCCGACGCATTGACGTCAGGTCTGCCACAGACGAATGCGTACCATTCAAGGCACACAATCACAGCGTGCTTTTTTTGTGCTTGGAACTTTATTTTTACATGCTTTTTTTCGATTTTGCGAAAAAATGGAAAATGCAAAAGAAAAGGATGGTACGCGGTACTACGCATTACCAGCTGATCCAACGCTCAAATTCCTCCTTCTTTGCCATGACTGGAGAATAGTCAAACCAACACATTGAAATGTTTGTGGAGCACACCGCTTGTCACATTCACACTTAAAAAAGAACAATAAATACAAGAAAAATAAATAAATTGGTAAATGAATATGCTTGGCATGAATAGAAAATCTGCAAGCTTTCAAAAAACAAGCTGGTCCAAACAAGGACTGGTAAGGACAGCCTATAGTTTGTTTTGCTAGGCTAGGACGGCTTAGTGAATGATGTACATGTACGCGTATGTAAACAAAAAAGATAGCACCTTGCCGGTCATTGTTTCCTCCTCTATTTCCTCCTCCTCAACATCATCACTGGAAACGTCTTCTTCCTAGTGTTCCTGGTGTACGACTGCTTCAAACATATAAGCTCGAACCTCCAAATGCGACTTGCTATGGACAAAAACATCCTGGAAATCACTGCTTCCTTCATCTCGCCACTCCATGTTGACTATCTCGGCTGATTCTGACTTGTAGCAGATATGACGTAATCGGCTCGCCCCCTAGCGCTCAACTAACTACTTACCCTAAAGTTCCTGTGGGCTCGAATTCACATTTCAGAATTTTTTAAACGTGCATAACTTTATATATAGGCTTCCGAATTATATAGGCTTCCGAATGATTTGAATGGGCTTACTATGCTGTTGAAACATCAATCATGCATGGTGGCAGTTAAATAAAATTATTAACGATATGACACATCTACTATGCATACTTGAAGGGAATTAAAAAGGAACAAATATTCCGTAGCCGACTTTTATGCTGGGGTGGCATATGTGTAACTTTGGTAGAGTAACGTGGATGACGAACAAGGTCAGTCAAGGTCAGTCAAAAGATAGGATTTCAAAGTGGCCATAATGGAGGTCACGTCATAGCTAATAACATCCTAATATCTCAATTATTATGGATGAGGATCTCCCCTGTCAGTAAGGTATGGCCGCCATCTGGTAAGACAAAGACCATAATTAGGCGAAAATGAGAAGTGTTCACCTCTCGCTGCATACTACAGCGGATTTGGCAGCATAATTTCTCCAGAGGATGGAGCAGTGAATGAGTCAGGAGGAGAAGTGTAAGGAAAACTTGCCGTGAGGAAAGATCAAGAGGATGTTATTGTGCTTCCTACTATAAGTCTCTGGAGTCCCGTTTTTTTAATTCTCACTCTCAACACAGCTTTGAAGCTCCCTTAAAAATAAATCCGCCTACACTTTAGTCACACTGGAAATTTCGCCAGCTTGTAAATGTTCATGAAATGAATGTGGATATTGAATGGAACGCCATATGGTTGTGTGCAGTCCTATATGCTTTCATTCATCAGTAAATAAATTGGGGAGGAGAATGAAATTTGTATTGAGATGTAATGATCAGCGTTACCACTAGTTGGCACCAGTTGCTCAGCTGAAGTGTATGTAACCAGGAAGTGCGGCCGCTAGTAAGTAGTTGCTAGTACAAAGTTGTTTATTTTCTAGCTAACAGATACAGCACAGCTTTCCACAGGACCTCAGGCTTGTTGTGGAAGTGGTGGTAATTGTCGACTTAGCACAATTGGCCGTGACGCAATAGCAGAAAGTGAGTGGAAAAACGTGTAAACAAGGCTTTTAGATGGGGGATGGGCTGCTAGTTGAGAAGAGTGAAACATGCTTTCATGTCAGTCGCCAAAACACTCTCCACTAGAGAGGTGTAATTACTCGCTAAATTAAGTAAAACCTTAGTGTCTTTTTCTGGCTAACATAAAAATGTATGCAAAATTTTCCCATGGTTTGCTTTGCTTTGATTTTTAGCATAAAATGATGCACGCACCCTAAGACTCCCAACTGTGTATTTTTATCACAAAACGACCGTGTTAGCATGGAAACAGGAATTGGAAGTCATTAGCTGTGTCTCATTTTGGGGTCTGCATCCTTCAGGGGACGTGCGCTCGATGAGGGCTGGCTCCTTCTGAGAGTCCTTCTACCGCGAAGATTTATCTCCAGATCAGAGAGAAACCTTGTACTTTTAATGATAATACGAAATAATTAGCTACTTTATTGCTTCTAGCTGGTTAAGCCCATTTGTACAGCACTTTGGTCAATTTGTTTTTTTAAATTGCCTTTACAAATAGATTTTTGCATTAAGATGTTTGGACAGCCACGCGTTATGTTTCAAGTCAAAGCATGAATTTAATTCATTATTGGATTATTTGTTTTTCAATTCAACTTATTAATTAAATTCATTATTGTATTATTCAATTATATCTCCAATGGATGGTTTATGGTTTTCTCTACTGGGTAAGTCAGACCATGTAAAATCTATTTTTATTTAATAATTATGCATTAGTTAATAGAATATTTTTAGTGTACTCTATTTTGAATGATTACTTTGTCGTCTTAGTTTGTGTTTATTTATAAGTTTTAGTAGCCTATTGACATGGACATAAACCCTCAAGCATGCTGGTTTCCCGCCAGATGGTGTCTTCATTTCCATACAGTAACACCACACACTCCTACTAAGATAACGCATTTATATTTTAAAAATACGTTGTAACCTGTAAGACGGACACATTCGTCTGCCGTTTTTTAAGGACACTTGGAGCTTTTTCGAATTGGGGCAGTCTTCGCGCACCGCAATGACGTCACGCGCGCTACTAATGCGCACTTGAAGGATGCAGACCCCGAAATGAGACACAGCCACAGTCCCTCAGATTTGTGACATCATCAGCTGGTTGACTCTGTAGTTCTTCGCTAACTAACACGGTTACACCACAAGTCTGTGCTTTTCTTATTAATCACGGATACAAAATAATCCACAATGGAGACAAGGAACGTTAAAAGTGCGATTTTGATAAAGAAAGTGAGAAAGAATTTTTATTCAAGAAATAACTCATAGCAAAACACAAAAGCAGTGTTTATATAGAACTCGCTGCCTCACAGCCGTCTTTGTCAGCAATCAAGGAAAGCCTGAATGTACATTTGTCATTTACAGTTATCCCTTGTGTATCGCGGTTAATTGGTTCCAGACCAGATCGTGATATGGAAATTTACACAAAGTAAGATTCTTCTTCTTTATAGAAGGAATATTTTGGTTGTTAGGAGTTAATTAATATAGTAGATAATATAGAAAAATAACTTGTACTTGTGTGTGTTCTGCACATGTGGACAGGAAGTGGCGTCGGGGGTTTGAGTTGATTTTTAGCTGGATAACAGCTGCAACAATAGCCTGTGTTATTATGATTATAAATATTATCATTACGTTGTTATTATTATTGTGCCTTTATTATTATTGTGTTGTAAGATAATTCAAAGTTGTTCCGGTGATCAAGTCCGGAGCTTATATGTTTCACCTACTCACACCAAGTCACCAGTGTAGAGTACTTTATATCACAATTTGAATGTGTCTTCTTTATGACCGTTATTTGTATTTCAGTTCATTTATCCATTTTTATGCTTGAAAATGCTTCATTATAGCTTAACTTTGTAAAGCATTTTGTGTTGCATTTCAATGGGTGAAAAGCGCTTTATAAATAAAGATTGATTGATTGAAATTGTGTTGTGTTAACATTTTTGGATTTCTCATTTTAGCTGCAAACCGAGATTCCACTATGTAGCGACGCAGTCAACACAGCCATTTCTCCAGCTGCATCTGCGTATTCTCTGATAGACCAGAAGTGTTATCTTGTGTTTATGAGTGAGGGAAAACAGGTAGTGCTAAATGTATCTGTGGCGGTCCAAATTTACTTGTAGCGGGCCGAAATACTGCAGCGCCAGTGATCCATATCAAGGTAAATTTACTCTTAGAAGAACACATGTGAAAAGCAAGCACATTAATGTACACATTTTGGTGTGCATTGTGTGCATTTTTTCAGAAAAAGACCATTCATCATTGACAATGGGCTTGAATGAGAGAGAAAATCATTTAAAAAGGTAATGTTTTAGTTTGGTGGTTCTTCCATGTTGCTGAATCCCCCTTCGAGCAACCCAGTCACTCCTGATGAACAAGACTATAACTCAAACTAAAACAAGATGTCACCTCTGTGGCTCCGTGTTATTATTCACTCCTCTCGTCTGTGTGCAAGTTGCGTTCATGGGCGAGCATGTGTGTCGCTAATCTGGAAATCTCCTTCACTCCCATTAAGAGGCTGGCAAAATTCTCAAATTGTCACATGTTCTCATTGAACTCTGATTCATGAGTTGACACTAACAAGGTAGAAGAAGATGATTCAAAATGACATCCACAAGTGAAATCAAATACTGACTGACGGCATCACTGTTCATCTCAACATTGAGTATTTGTTTGGGAAAAATACTTGAAATATTTAAATCCATAGAAAAAAATAAAGTCATCGTCCTAGATCTTTATTAGATTTACATGTAAAAGTGACACTTTAAGTTTGTTAATGGGCATACAAGTGTAAAAACAAGTAGTTAATATTAAGACAATAAAGTACTCTTTAAACCCTCTTTCATGACAAACAGGATGACTCTGTGCTTGATTGAGTAATTATTCATTTATTTAGGATGAATTATTCCCAAAGCGGAAGACACATTATAATGCACACGTAGCTAGTGGGGTACTAATACAAAATAAAATACTGAACTCATAACTTGTTTCATCTGTTTGTTTGTTTTTTAAGAAATAATTGTAGCAAAGAAGCAACAAAAAGCTAAAAAAAAAACACATGCCCTTTGTGGTTATTTAAGATTAAGATATACTGGGGGTTTTTGGTAAACTAGCAGGATTATGCCAAATCCACTCATCCAATTTCCAAGACACTTTGTGGAACGGTGACACATGCCAAGCAAAACTCCATTAAAGTTTGGTGAGCATCAGAATAAACGGTGCGGCCTCACTACCATCCTAACCAGTGTCACTCTTAAAGATGGAGCTTATCCCAGCTGACTTTGTAAAAGGCAGGCTACAGCATGGACTCGACACCATCCACTCACAGAACACATTTAAACAACCATTCACAATCACATCTACAGACAACTTGGAGTCTACAATTAACCCAACATGCAGATTTTTGGATGTTGGAGTATTCCATCTATCCATCCATCCATCCATCCATTTTTTTCCGCTTATCCGAGGTTGGGTCGGAGAGGCAGCAGCCTAAGCAGGGAAGTCCAGACTTCCATCTCCCTGGCCACTTCATCCAGCTCCTCCCGGCGGATCCCGAGACATCCCAGGCCAGTTGAAAGACATAGTTTCTCCAATGTGTCCCGGGTCTTCCCTGAGACCTCCTACCGGTCGGACGTGCCCTGAATACCTCCCCAACGAGGCGACCGGGAGGCATCCTAACCAGATCCCCAAGCCTCCCCATCTGGCTCCTCTCATTGTGGAGGACCAGCGGTTGTACTACGAGTCTCTCCCAGATGACATGCTTTTCACCTTATCTCTAAAACTCATTTTGGCCACTTGTACCCAAACCTCATGACCATAGGTGAGAGTAGAAACGTATATCGACCTGTAAACTATGAGCTTTGCCTTTCGGCTCAGCTCCCCTTTCACCACAATGGACGGATGCAGAGTCTGCATCATTGCAGACTCCGCTCCAATCCACCTGCCCATCTCGCATTCTCGCAAGACCCGAGATACTTAAACTTCTCCACTCATCCTCGACCCGGAGATTGCACTCCACCATTTTTCGGGCGAGAACCATGGACTCTGACTTGGAGGTGCTAATTCTCATCCAAGCTGCTTCACAAACCAATCCAGCGAGAGGTACGGCTTGATAAAGCAAACAGGACCACATCATCTGCAAAAAGCAGACACCCAGACCTGCGGCACCCAAACCGCAACCCCTTGACGCCCTGGCTGCACCAAGAATTTCAGTCCATAAGAGAAACGAACAGAATCGATGACAAAGGGCAGCCCTGGCGGGGTCCAACCCTCACTTGAAATGGGTCCTACTTATTGCCAGCAATGGGACCCAAACTCTGACGCTTGTCATACAGGGACAAACTTCCTGAATTAGGTTTTCCGATACTCCATATTCCCGGAGTACTCGCCACAGTATTCCCCGAGAAACACGGTCAAATGCTTTCTTTAAGTCCACAGAACACACGTAGACTGGTTGGGCAAACTCCCATGCACCCTCAAGAACCCTGCCGGAAGTTTAGGGTTGGTCCACAGTTCCATGATCAGGACGAAAATCACACTGCTCCTCCTGAATCCTTCGAAGTATCCGTCAGATCCTTCTCTCCAGAATCCCTGAAAAGACCTAAGAAAACCTATGCACGCACGAGGAGAACATGCACACTCCACACTGAGATGCTCACACGGGTTCACTTTTTGATTTCAACTGCATCGTGGCCAAGGGGTGGAGGTGGAGTTGTCAAGCATTTGACACGGTTGACCATCAAACACTTTTGTCTAGATTAACAAATTTCAACTTATCTGATCAAGCAATTCTTTGGATAAAATCATACTTGTCAAATCGAACCAATTGTGTGTCTTTCAGAAGTATCAAATCCTCATATTTGGACTGTCAAGTTGGTGTACCCCAAGGTTCCATACTTGGGCCTATATTATTTTCCTTATACATTAATGATTTACCAAACATATGTAAAGATCTCAATACTGTACTATATGCAGATGATGCTGTCATTTTTACACAGGCAACGTCTGATAAAGAAGCCTCAAAAAAGCTGACATCAGCAATTATCTGTATTGATGACTGGCTTGCTAAATCGTGTCTTTTACTAAATTCCAAAAAAACTGTCTGCATGTTATTTTCGAAACGAGTAGCAGCAAAGTCTAATTTACATGTTTTTTTGAAAGGAGATGAGTTGCAGTTTGTGCATGAATTTAAATATTTAGGTGTTACTNTCTCCAGCACCCTGGAGTAGACTTTCCCAGGAAGGCTGAGGAGTGTGATCCCCCTATAGTTGGAACACACCCTCCGGTCACCCTTTTTAAAAATGGGGACCACCACCCCGGTCTGCCAGTCCAGAGGTACTGTTCCTGACTTCCATGCAATGTTGTAGAGGCGTGTCAACCAACACAGTCCTCCAACATCCAGAGCCTTGAGAAATTCTGAGCGGAACTCGTCTACCCCCGGAGCCTTGCCACTGGGGAGTGATTTGACTACCCCAATTACCTCAGCCACGGTGATAGAACTGTCCACGTACGTATCCTCAGACTCTGCTTCCTCTATGGAAGGCATGTCAGTGGGATTGAGAAGGGCCTCGAAGTATTCCTTCCACCGACCAACTATATCCACAGTCGTGGTCAGCAAGCCCCCGTCCGCACTGTAAACAGTGTGAACTGGGGGCTGCTTCCCTTTTCTGAGGTGTCGGACGGTTTGCCAGAACCTCTTCGAGGCCGACCGAAAGTCGTGCTCCATAGCCTCACCGAACTCCTCCCACACCCGAGTTTTTGCCTTGACCACCGCTGAAGCCGCGTGCCGCTTGGCCTGCCGGTACCTGTCAGCTACTCCACACTGAGATGCTCACACGGGTTCACTTTTTGATTTCAACTGCATCGTGGCCAAGGGGTGGAGGTGGAGTTGCCAATCAGGACATTGATGGACCAGTATGCCTTGCTTACCACTCTTTTTCTATCAAAGAAGTCAAACTGATCTATTGCATCATCCTTGATGGTAGCCTGTGCTCTATTTGGTGGTAATGCTGTTTATATTCTGTATGAGACTGCCATTAGCCATCAGTATTTTCCTTTATAAAAACTGCCATCCACACACTGTTGCCGGTCTCCAAAGAAACAATTTGTGGCTTAGTAAAAATATCATGGGGTTTGAAATAGTGACTAATTGATTAGTGAAGGGAATACCACAATCATTCCACTGCATTCCATTAACTGTTATAATTAAAAACCTAATGTGATTATTCATCAGCTCACGTCTGTCCATCCAGTGAGTTTGGTTGTAAGTGTTGCCCCCCTGCAACCACTGACCGCTAAGGTCAGTGGGAAATTAGTCTGTTCCTAGCGCAAACCCGAACGGTAAGCCCTCATTTATGGTTAACTGGTAAGTGAATTTCTGCAAAGTAGAAATATTTCAGCTTTTTCAGCTCCAAGTGTCCTTGTGGGCTATGGCCACAAAAATAACCGGTTGCAGACTTGACCGTGATCAGTACATTCTTTATGTATAAATCCAATATTTCCATAGTTAGAGTAGGGAAAACATGTTTACGACCTTCTATTTGTTTTCTATTTTCTATTTTTTTAACATTACTAGAGCCCTCGGCCGCACGGTGGCTGAGTGGTTAGCACATTGGCCACACAGTCAGGAGATCTGGAAGACCTGGGTTCAAATCACCGTTGGGAATCTCTGTGTGGAGTTTGCATGTTCTCCCCGTGCGTGTGTGGGTTTTCTCCGTGTACTCCGGTTTCCTCCCACATTCCAAAAACATGCATGTTAGGTTAATTGGCGACTCTAAATTGTCCATAGGTATGAATGTGAGTGTGAATGTTTGTTTGTCTGCCCTGCGATTGACTGGCGACCAGTCCAGGGTGTACCCCGCCTCTCGCCCAAAGCCAGCTGGGATAGGCTCCAGCATCCCCGTGACCCTAATGAGGATAAGCGGTATAGAAAATGGATGGATGGATTAGAGCCCTCCAGACATGAAATAATATCCCTATAGTCACCTTAGCACTTGTATTACGCAACATAGATGAACATGCACAAGTCCTGTCCAGCCATTAGGGCAGATAATCTGATATTGCTAATCTAGACGACCTTGCATCTTAATGAGAAGAGGGGGACCAAACAGAGAGAGACAACACCACCAGTCAACAGTAACAAAACCACAGAGACAAACCAGCCTACATCAGAAATATATTAGACATACTTAAATACTCACGCATGTTAGCATTGGGAGAGTTCCTTTTTTACATCTGGTTTCTGTACAGTACTTCCTGCGGTGGCTTTTGTCTCATTAATGTAACATTACTGACACCTAGTGACCAGTGTAACAAACTACATACCTTTTGAATGCGTCTTCTAAATGCCTTCTACAGTATTTCCATTTTATAAGGCAATTTTTATTATTTAAATTGTCTCATTTAGGCCAAAAATACGTCCAATTTGCTTAAATATTCTTTTTTTTTTTTAAAGCTACTTCACTCTATTGTGTTTTTTTAAAAAATTATTATTAATTACCAAATGGCTGCTGTTTTGTGTTTAAGTATGGACTATCTTTAGTCAAAACATATTGAAAGTCAAGTTCTATGTAGTATTCTGGTCAGGATGGTTAGTAATGGTCTTCGAAGAGGAAAAAGCACACTACAACCAAAGGGTAAAAGACAGCCCACAACAAAAAGTAGGTAATGCTACACAAAAGGGAAAAACACAAAACGCTGGCAGGAAAAAGGCCTGGCAGGAAAAATGCTAATAAGTAAACTAAGAGAGCTGCTGAGAAACCAAGCAGAGAGGGGAACGACGCAAAAGTAACAAACAAAAGAACCGCTGCTGGAACTGCTGAGCAGGGAGAAACTACTTACAGAAACCACGGTCACCACAAAGATACTATACAGCGTGAAGGAAGTCCGAGATACGATCAGGCAAAGTCTGATTCCTGCTGCCATGCTTATAAAGGCCAGACAGGAAATGGGCAACAGGTGTGCACTGACTGTGTCGCCTCTGCAAGGCAGCAGTGCACTGGAACATGGCAGACAGGCGGCACAGAGCGACAACACAGAACATGACACTAACTTAGTAGCAGGCTATGTTTACAGCGGCGGCCGTCTATTACGTCCCTGGAGTGTTGTAAACAAAGAATACCAGGAGTGTAAAGGTCACTATAGGTATGTTATGTCTTGTCTACAGGGCTCTAATAATGGTAGAAACTGTATTTATAAAGTCATACGCAGGTTTTCTATGTCGTAACCGGTGGGTGGCCACCCACTTTTGTCATTCTGATCAGCAGCAGTGAAGACATGAGGACCTTTTTACACATAAGCCTTTACTGCACTCCAATTGTGAAAAGTTTTCAACACATTTTCAAGAGTGAGTCGTAAAGCAGCCTGCAGGAGAATAGTCTTTGATCATGCTAAGAAAACATCATTTGTGAAGCTAGACAAATCACCTGCTGGCCTCATTTTTATGTCAATTTTAATGGCTGTGGCATTTGAGGCTGTCACTTTGTGAGCATGCTGAGGCACCACTGAGATGTCTCAAAACCGGCCTGAAATCTGAAGTAATTGTCCTGGGCATGCGTTGTCACAGCAAAGGACCAAAACAGACAAACACTGCCATGTTGTGAACTAACTTAAGAAGTGTTACAAACACACAAAGAACGCTGTGATCCCGTGCGCATTTCTTCCCCATGATACGTCACTTCTCTGCATGCTTTGTCCTGCAATAATCCTTGGTGCTCTGCTTGACAGCCTTTTGACATATAATTCATCGTTTCCTGAAAAGTGCTATGAATGTCTTTATGCTTGGGCATCTTAATCCTTGGGGATTTGTGGCACGTATGGAATATGTATTGCAACTTCAGGGCCAGTGGAAACAAACTATAGTGTGGAAAGATAGCTCAGTATTGATCCTGCTGGGTAAAAATGGATATACAAGATGTAAGCATAACAAAACGGACTTTATTATAAATGCAAATATGAGCATCCTTAACATAACGTAATATTAATATCAAGTCAATTACTGGGAAAACATTATTGTACTTTTGTGACATATTATAGCTGAGGGAACTGTTTGCTGCTTCCTAATGGGAAAATAGGCTTTTAGAGTCTTTTCACTGCAAACAGCTACTTGCAATGTTAATACGAGCATTGCATGTGAAAGTTGCGAACTCTCAAACCAAGATAATGGACTGAAAGATAACAGGTTAGTGGGTCTGGGAATTGGACTCTCAGAATTTCCATCAGTACTAATGGTGGTGCAACCAACCAAAAAAAA